>WNWK01003412.1:0-32613 GCA_009830355.1 Cherax destructor | reverse complement strand
CATTTTTGTTTTTACACTTGGGTAGAGCTTTCCAATAACTTTAACATTCATTTCATGACCAAGACCATTGTAGAAGAAATCATATTTACGTATATGAATAATCTGTCCCCCCACTGCTAAAATAAATAAATAAAAGGCAGTTTTTAAAGGGGGTGTTTTGGGTGCGGGGAAGGGCTTTTGATCCAAAGAATTGGAGCAAAACCTCCTTTTCATCAGATAAAATTTCCCCCCAGCGTTTGATGATCCCAGTGGGTTTAGCATTTGCCCATAAATAATAATAATGAACAGTGTCAGTGAGATGGAAGTGAACCTTAATTAAACAGAAAGTATAAACAAGGCCCCTTGAGGTATTGTTATTCATATTTGATACCCCTATATATTATTTTAAAGGCATCATGTTTCCTGCACATAAAAAAAAAAATAAAATTAAAACCTACAGTCAAGTTTATAAAAAAGTAGACATAGGCTATTGATTTTTATATGTTTAAACTGCAAAAAACACTGCTAAAGGTATTCAAAACAAAATCATCAATACCAGCCCTTTAAACCCAACAAACCCCCATGTAGATTTTCATTATTTTTATTTTCCCCAAAGAACAAATACATTGGGGTCATAGCACCTGGGTAAGGGAAATAATTATTTTTTTTAAAAAAAGGGGAAAACTTTAATTCCTTGGAGGGGAAACATTTTTACATGTATCAGGCATCCTCCTTGAAGGGTGGAAAGGGATCACCCACCAGTGGGGTGATGATGGGTTTTGGGCCCTTTATTACTCACTACAAGTTACTGCCCCTTGTGCCCTTATTACCCCCCAATACTGGTTTTTTCACTTCTCGAAGCAGTGATAAGCCGGCCAGTAATAAACTAGTGCCCCCTCTGTTTACTGTGGGTTGACTGTCCCTGTCCAGTTATTAGAAGGTGACCCAAAAAAACATTAAAAATTTTCCTTTCCCTTTGAATTTGAAACCCAATTACGGGGTGCATTTTTTTTTTGATAATTTATAACTCTTGTCCCCATCTTTTTGCTGTTATTGACAGCTGTATTTTTTTCCCCTTTTTTAAAAAAAGATTTTATCAAAGAAACTTAAATAATATACAAGTGATAAGATAAACAAAAGGGTGACCCCTGAAGATATTTAAAGGGTTTTGCCACTCATATAACAATCAGATTTAAATTTTTGGATAAAGGTTTTTAAATTCTTTATGACTACTATGTTTGCAATACATTTTAAAATTGAAGTGTATAAAATTTGCCATTTTTAATAAAATCCACAGTGTTACATTTGATGTTCATATGGATACATGTTTAGCATTATATTGACACTATTTATTTTTGTTAATTTTAGTTAGTTGATATTAATTAATGGAATAATTTTTTCTTTTTGGGATTTCTCCTTTATACCAGGGGGGTAGAGCCCTTTAAAAAGGTGGGGTACATGTCGTTAAAAAAGGGGATTTTAAAAAAAATTTCACTATACTGTAATATGAGAGTTCATTAAATTAGGGGGTCATAATAAGATATAAAGTATTTAATTAAATGCATCTCCTACACAGATCCCCAAGTGGCCCAGTCGAGCCCTCCACGGGTGGTGGGATGCCCCGACACCCATTGAGGTGGAGGAGGGTGCATCTGCCAGGGGTTTTGCGTTGCTGGTATGGCTCTCCAAAGCCCACCCCCCACATTTGGGGACTGTGATCCAAAAAATTTCACCCCCTTTCCCAGAATAAAAAGGGACATTCCTGTGTGCATTACACCTTCAGTGGGGAAGTATGACAACCCCGGTGTAACAAAAAACCTTTTTGATATAAGATCTAAACAAATCTAAAGTGTAATTGAAAAAATTATTTATAAACATTAAAAAAATTGATGAAGGAAAAAAGGGGAGTGGGTGCGGGGGATCTGTGGAGACAAAAAAAATTAGTATCTATGGAGGCAAAAAAATGGAATGTATGAAAACAGGGGCCCCCGAGTAACGAACACCCGGAAAAAAAAAAAAATTTGTAAGTATAAAAAAAGTGCTTTTTGGAAGTGTATTTTTGGGGGTCTGAAATAGACCCAAACCCACGTGACATTATTCCTTAAGGGAGTAAAATTGTTGGAATGGCCCTTGAGCAGGTTTTTTGGGGAATTTTTTACTTACCGGGGTCCACTGTACATGTATGTGGTACCAACACTCTTATATGGGTGTGAAGCTTGGGTTGTAAATGCGGGAGCAGGAGGCGGTTGGAGGCAGTGGAGATGTCCTGTCAAAGGGGCAATGGGGGGTAAATATTATGCAGACCCCCGGGGGGGAAATTTGGGGGGTGGAGTTACTGTATTAGTCAGATGGCGGGAAAAATTTGTTGAGGGGGTTTTGGGTCATTTAAAAAAGAATAAATCAAAGTAGAATGATTTGGGGGAATATAAATCTGTGGGGAAAGGAAGGAGGGGTAGGTGTCATCCTCGAAAGGTTGGAGGGGGGGTAAAGGATTTTTTGTGGATGGGGGCTTGGACTTCCAGTGAGCGGAGATAGGGTGAATGGAGACGAATGGTTTTTGGGACCTGACGAGCTGTTGGAGGGGAGCAGGTTAATATTTAGTGAAGGGATTCAGGGAAACCTGTTATTATAAATTTAGCCAGACTTAAAAGTCCGGGAAAGGGGGAAGTACAATGCCGGCACTTTAAAGGAGGGGTCTGGGAAAAGGACGGTTTGGGGGATTTTATTCTAAACTGTCGTATCTGAGTGCCTCTGCAAAGACAGTGATTATGTATGAGTGAGGTGAAAGTTTTGGGAATGATGATGAAAGTATTTTTTTTTTTGGGGGATTTTCTTTTTTTTTCGGGTCACCCTGCCTGGGGGGAGACACCCCGACTTTTGGGAAAAAAAATTGGGTGGCATGACCATGATCATATCAAAGACACAGATCACTTTTGATGTCCCCCGTGTCCATATCCCCCTTGTAAAAATTCTATGACAAAAAGGGGCCCCCAAAATCGGGGAATTCACCCCCAGAAATCCCAAAATAACCTGGTCTGAACATTAATTTAAGACTCTTCTCAAAGCCACCTACTCACCCAAAACCCAAAACCATACTGTAAGTTACTTTCAACAATGCTCAGTGTTATTTTCCAAATATAATTTCAATATTTACTATTGATGTAACCATCCTACAAAACACTTTCCCCTTTGTCACAATGTAATATCCTCAGTTTTAAATTTGAGTAAATTTTTTAAACCCGTTAAAACCCAATTTTTTAACAAAAAACAAACTCAATCAATTTTTTAGTAGTAAGTAGTATAAAAGATTGGGATTTAGTCTGCCCATAATGCCATGGCATGATAGTGGCTTTTCTTTGCACTTCGTTCATGATTGTATAATTACAAAATCTCATGTAAACTTGAATGAAAAAAAAAAAAATTTTTATTATAATCAAAAGGAAGTGCTAAACCCACCAGGGTCATAAAACCGTGGGTAGGAATTGATGCAGGATCTAAGAATAAATAAGGGGAGAGATTATTGTTTTTAAAAAAAAGCAGCCACACTCAAGGTAAAAATTTGGGAATTGAAGTTTTATATATATTACAAAAAACCCAAATTTTTTTTTTAAACACAAAATTTGTCTTTTCCTTTTAGATGGGGAAAAAGGGTTTTAAAAAGGGGAAATATGGTGGAAATTTTTTCCCTACTTTTGCATGCCTATCAGAACTCTTAAATAATATTAGTATTTAACCTTAGTAAAACTTAGGGGAAGTAGACTTCCCAAATGTGTCAATTGCTCTGAGCATATTTGTCAACCCCCTTCATAAGTCACTGTCATACACCAAATTTAAATGGAAAGGTGTGTATCCCCTATTTACCTTTTATTTTTATTTAATATGCTGCTTTCATTGATTAAAGAACTACTAGTTTGGGTTTTCCCGTTTAAATTTGTATTCACCAGTTAACAAGGTATACAATGTTTAAAAATGAATCATTAACATTACCCTTCTAAATAAGTCTTTTCTTTCTTGGTACCTGTATTTGAATTTTGTGTTCCAGTATTATACAAGCTTTAGAAAAATCTATAGGCATGCAAAATGGGTTTTCATTGATACCCCCCTTTTCCGTGTTATAAAAACTACTTCTGCATGACCTAAGATCACAGCTAAGTCCAATCAATCTATCTAGACTGGGGAAATGTTGTGAAATCTGAGCTGTATAATTTGCCCACTTTGGGTTTACTGCAGGCTACCTTACTTTTTTCACCAGACTTATTTTTTATTAACTCTAGTTATTAAATTTTTTTTTTTCTTTTAAAATTTTAAAATTTTTTTTTTTCACTTATGACCTGCCTTTAAAAAGTTATAGGAATGCAGTTAGAAGCCTGAGTAGGAAAATAACCCACTATGATAACATGAACGAGATAAGTTTATGCATTTGGGGCAACTTGCAATGTGAACACACTGACTGATGATGGAAACCAGGGGTTTGGCTTGGTTACAAGCACTTCTTGAAAAGGGGAGAAAAAGGATTATCAAACCAAATGCATAGTATGTGACCAACTCTATTGTCACTGTCTTAAACACTGTGCTTAATTGTCCACTTATTGAGGAATATAGAAATACAGTATAAAAAACCTTTATGAAATGTCAAGATATCTTGTTAATGAAAATGGGTTTACCTTTAAAATTAAAAAAAATTTTCCCCAAATTTTTAAAAAAAAAGGAATAAGAAACTGAAGATAAAACCAGATGTACTCCTGAAAACCTTGTTGGGGCCTAGTTCCAAGGTTTTTTGTGCATCCTTTTTGCTTTTGTGCTACCATCCATGGATATGGAATATGGAGGCACAATAAAAAATATTGCAGTTGGAAAGAGTTTTGGAAAAATACGTTTGACCCCCCTTTCCCCCAGAGCGATATTTTGGGGGGCCACCCTTGAAAGGGTGCCTCAATGCGGGAATGGTTCTTGAATCAAAAATTTAGATTTTTCCCTTTTCCTAAATCAAATCTGTTTTAGTTTATGTTTCCCAGTAGCTGTATGACCCTTTCTGGTTTAACACTACACGGGTAAATATAATTATTGAAACAGGAAACTAGGGTGGGTTAAATTTTGGGAAGTCTCCAAAAAATTTGTACAGAAGACACACACAAAATTACAAATGATAGATAAAACAACGTTTCCCAAAAAAAGAAAGATACTTTATTTTGTTTTTTAATTGTCTTATGATGGTGACAGGTGGAGATGGACAAGATGTGGGAAATTTGGGGGAACCTATCCCCACACTTAGGTACCCTTTCCATGCGCTCTACTGACTCGGGGGATTCTGTCATTGAAAAAAACTCCCTTGGCTCAGACACTGCCTCCCACTTGGTTTTTTTTATTACTTGTTACAAAAATTTTTTTAATCTGACATCACCTCAGCCATACCAAATTATAGAGTTTTTTTGGACCTTTTATACAAGAATTTTTTGGGAAGGGTTTATTTAATAAGCCCCCTTTTTAAGGGGAAACTTGTTTTTCTGTCTCCATGTTTTTTTAAATTCTTATATTTTAAAAAATTTTAATTTTTTAATTGCTTTTTTTAAAGAAAAATTTTTTTAAAACAAAATTTTGTAATTTATTTGATGATGGTTGATTATTAAAAGTGGAATATCATTTGGGGAAATTTGGGTTTTTGGGGGTAGTCTAGTGTGTGTTTTTTTTGGGGCCCCAAAAGGTAGACCCGGGGGGGTTTTGGGAGGAGTCTCCCCTAAAAAACTGTAGGGTGCTCATTTTTGCCCTGTTTTTTGGTGAAAAAAGAGGGTTGGAGGAGGGGTAAGTGCTCTAGGAGGTTACCAGTTTTAAAAGGGTATTATGGACTTTTTGGGGGGGGAGGGGGAACCCCTGTTTTTTTAAATTTAAAAAAGGAAAAATTTAAAGGTTTTGGGGTTTTTAGATGGAGCAAACCTGAGTAATATTTTTAAAAACTGAATTTTCCCCCCTTTTCCCCGCCTTTTAATAAATCCCCCATTTTGGGGTACATGTAGAACCTTGATGATAAAAAGGGAAAAAAAATTCCAGTAATACTGAAATTTTGATTCAATGGGGGGGCCCCGGGGGGAAAAATTTGGGGTTTAAGAGCAGCAGAAAATTTTTTTTTTGGGGCAAATCTCCTCATCATATAAAAGTATTATCTGGGGTTTTTTGTAGACTTCCCCAATAGGACAGATCTTGTTAGTATAAAATTTTGATACATAGGAGGCCATGTCTGATTTTTTGTCCCTTTGGGGTAAACAGAGTTCATAAAAAACCCGAAGGGGGCCAACCCTTTGGGAAGTAAGAAGACACAGAAAGAAGGGCTGGGCCGGGGGTCATGGGTGGACCAAAAAAAGAAAAAAGTTTTTTAAATTTTAAATTTTAATGAGCTAACAACGATGTGTAAGTTTTAAAACAAAGTTGTATTTTCATTTTTTTGGGGATATAGTATGCATGGTAGTATGAGTGAATTTGTATTTGGGGTAAGTTTAGACCCTTTTTAAGGGTTTCTTTAATTTTAAGTGTAATCAATCATTATATCTCCTCTATATTTGTTTGTCACTTTTCTCAGTATAATGCCCGTTTTTTAAAGTACAGTTTACCCCCGTTTTCGGGGCCAACCCGTTCCAGAAGGTTGGCTGAAACCAAATGGACGAAAAAACCCAAAATAATATTTTTCCCCTAAATAAGGGGGTAATTAATCCATTCCAAAAAACCAAAAAAAATTAATAAAAATAAATTTTATAGTAAAATAAATTTTTTTTTTTTCATTGCAATTTTACATAGATATTTGGAAATTACAACCCTAAAATGAAGTGCAAGGAGAGCCACTGACATGCCTGGCATTAGGGGGAGTTTTAAACTAATGACTTACATACTATGTACATAATAGAAATTGATTGAGATTTTTCTAGTTATATATTTATTTTAAATTACAATATGATGATATTACACTGTTAAAAAAAAATATGATGATATTTTTCCTGTTAAAATTACAATATGATGATATTACATTTAACAAGTGTTTAGGAGGATGGTAATATAAAATTTAGAATTTTCCCTTAAGGGAAAAAAACATTGAGCAATTTTGAAAGTAATTTATAATATATATTTAGTTTAGGGGAGTAGGGGGGTTTCAAAAAGAACATATTAGTAAAATTGAATTTATTTATAGGAAAATAATATTGAGCATTTTTTTAAAATAGTTTACAGTATGAGTATTTTGTTTAGGGGGAGTAGGTTTTTTGAGAAGTCTTAAATTGATTTTCAGAAAAAGGTTTCTTTTTTTACTGGAATTTTGGTTCTGGGGCCCTTTGTGATAGAATTTTTACATGGTTAAGGACTCTGGTATATAAAAATCTTGTCTTTTTGTGGTCATGGGCCCTAAAAGTTGTGGGGAAATTTTTGGCGGAGGATATTAAGGTAGAGTTTTATGTATGTAGTACACAAGAATAAGTGTGAATTTCTTTACAGTGAGTAGTCTTAGGTTTTTGAATTTGGTGGAGTATGCCTAAGGGAATTTGTTATCATTCTGACTGCAGCCTTTTTTGGGTTATGAGTGGTCTGAGGGTGATTTAATGTTGTTGATCCCCAAAAGTTCCCATAGGTGAGATAAGGGTAGATAAGTGAATATTATTTCAAGGAGAGTGTTTTGAGGAATAATAGCATTCTTTGATAATTGCCTACTGTCTTTGAGATTTTCTTGGAAATTTTTGTATGTGTTTTTAATTTAAGGTATGCCCGGGTTTTCCCTTGAATTTTTCCCCTCTGTGAGTCTTGTATGGGTAAACCCATTGGGTTTTTTAAAGGAACATTTTGGTTTGTTTAAATGTATAAAGAGGTTTTATATGAGAAAGTTTTTAAATCTTACCCAAATATTTTCTAATTCGGCATTAACAGTTTTCAGTATGCTGATTTGGGTGAGAGAAGACATGGTGTCATCTGCAAATAATAGGGGTTTATGAGTTGTGATGCATTCGGTAGGTCATTTCTGTAAATGAGAATAGGAGTGGCCCCAGGACACTTCCTTGAGGACTCCAACTGTAATTTGTTGTGTGGAAGAGTTCGCTCCATTTGTGTACACATATTGGCTTCTGTTGCTAAGGTATGACTTAGGTAGTTGAGTGGGTACCCCTTATACCATAGTGTGCTATTTGTGACAGTAAATCATGGTCGACTGTATCATAAGCTTTGCGTAGATCAATGAGGATTCCCAGTGGGACTTCTTTCTTCTCAAGTGCGGTGTATATTAACTCTAGCATGTGTATAATAGCATCGCTTGTGCTCTTGTTGGTCCTGAAACCAAATTGACAGGGTTGAGTACATTGTGTGAGACGGGTAGGAATAGATTTGTCTATGAATTAATTTTCAAAGATTTTTGAAAGCAGTGGTAAATTAGAAATTGGTCTATAATTATTCAAGTCTGTTTTATCACCTCCTTTGTGGATCAGGTGACCTAGCTATTTTGAGAATTGATGGGAAGGTAGAGGCTTCAATGGATTTATTGAATAGTGTTGCTATAATTGGTGACAGTACCTGTGAAGCTTTTTGTACATAAAAGGTGGTAAGCTGTTTATGTCTCCTGCCTTTTTTTTAAAGGGGTGTTGATTATGAGCGAGACTTCAATTGGGTTGGTAGTAGATAGGAATAGTGTATTAGGGTAGGTGTTGGACGGGTGTTCGAGCTTGGGATTTTACATTAGATTCTTTCCTATGGAGGAGAAGAAAACATTAAGTCTGTTTGCTGTCTCAGTTGGTGAGTAGAGTTCATCTGTTTTTGATAATTTGATGGTATTGTTCTTGAGAAATAAATATAAATGACTAATTTTAATGATAAATGAACATTACATACCTTTATTGAAGACTCTTGTTGGCGTATGGAAGAAGGCGAGAGGGAGAGGAGTTGAGGTTGTTTGGAAGGGAATCTCCTTCCATAAGGACTTCAGGTATCAAGCCCCTATCTGGGATTACTTCCTTCTTTGTCTTTTACTGGCACTAGGACCAGCTTGAATCACTGTACCCTGTTGAACAAAACAATCTGTCCAGAGAGCTCTGATTTCCTAAAATGGGACAAGGCATTGTCATTGAACATGTTGAGACACGGTTGCAACAGTTTTGTTAGGTGATAATTCTCCATAAAACTTTGCAGCTGCTCCATTTTGCACACGTGTCCTTAATCACTGAAGAAGGCACACATACGCCACTTTCATATTTTGCTACAAGTTCTTTCTTGAATTCTATCGTGTTTCTCACCTTCTTTACCAAAGGGCTGGCACTCTGAACTTTCTTTGGCCCCATGGTGGCTTATTTCACAGTCGCAATCAATAAACAAGCACAAAAAAAAGGATGAACACGCGGAGTAGTGCTAACTCAACGAGAGACAGAGGCAGACTGAGTCTGATCGTGTGAGAAGCGGCGTCCTGGTGGATGCGTCTGATACGGACGATTTCCGAGCGGATGTACGAACCCGAGGGAAAATTTTGCGAAAAAGTGCTCGAAATCTGAATTGTATGATTTCCACCGGGTGAAAACTGGAGGTCCACTGTACTGATGAAGTGAAAATAAAGTGGTGAAAGTGTTTTAACCTTTCAGGGTCCGTGCCGTAGTTCTACGCTTTGAGTTCAGGGTCCAAACCGTAGTTCTACGCCATGAGCTCAGCTCACTCAGATAAGCTGTGAACGGTGAATTTGGGCCTAGATATGAGAGAATACATCTATGTGGTAAGTGTGCACCACATAAAAATCCTGCAGCACACAGTGCATAAGGAGAGAAAAAAAAATGAAACCGTAATTTTCGATTAAAACAGCAACTTTGCAGTGTTTTTTCTTATACTTTTTATAGTTGTATTTACGATTTCTTGGTATTATTTGATAGAATGGATGATATATTACAGATATAGAGATGAATATGATTGGTTTTAGTATGGGAAATGGCTTGAAACTGAGCTCAAAGTAGCGGAAATGTTAAATTTTTGCCAATGTTCAAGAGTAAACAAATGACCTCACACGTCTAATACGCGCCAGCTGGTGGGTCTAATATACGTTCACAAATGTGGTGATATTATTTGTACAATTATTACAATATTGATAACAGTAAATCTTCCATTTTTTGGTTTGAATAAAAATTCATTATGTGAATAAAAATCAAAATGGAATTCATTTGTAAAGACTGAAAACGTAACTAATGAACAGAGGAAATGTTAGTTTAGTGCCAGTAATGCCTGCATTGTTTATTCTGCACCCTATTTTGAAATTGAATATTTTGAACTTTGTGTTAAATTACTAATTACAATTTCCAATCACTATTTTGTAGTTGAAACAGTTGACTGGGCGATTTCTGTGCTCAATCGATAGAAGTACATAATACTAGTGAAATAGCTAAGAATTTGGTCGACTGGAATAATGTAATTGGCCTAAAATGGGAGTCAAAGTCAGCAAAATCACCAATGATAAATATCGCTGACGATCAAAATTCGTGAGAGCATAATTTGCTCAATTTTTAATCAAATTTCATACTTTTGTTTTATTACCTTCGAAAAAGATTCTCACTCATTTCATAAAAAAATAAGATTTTTTTTTTTTTAAAATTCTTGGACACTGGTGCACCCTCTGAAATTTGGCCTCTGGACCCTGAAAGGGTTAAGGTAGAGGAAGCCCACACCCTCCTGGTATGACATTGCATATTGTGGTGTGAGCTTCTGGTTTAATATTTCTGGTCAAACAATAAATGACTATGATCCAGGTGATCTGTTTATTACAATTTGTTCTTTCTGTTCCATTTTCCATCAGGCAGAATACTTGTACTACTAGGATCTTCTAAATTTATTGCCCATACAAATAGACCAGAGCAAATGGATGTATAAAACTTCTTTTTCTTGATAGTTACTACCATATTAATGCATTTAATGTGATTTTTTACTAAAGAACAAAAGGACACTTTAAAAGCTATAAAACTGAAAAGCCAGTCTAAAACTATCATTAAAAACAGCAGAATTATTGATGGAGATGGAGTTAATTTTGGACTTCTCTTCGTAATTCTTATTATCCTATCCTTTGTACAGTGCCCTAATTACAAAAGTTAAAGCCTGTTTTTTAATTTAGAATCATTGGAAAAGTAATTATGAACTCTTAACAACAAATGTTAATTTCAGAAGCTCTTTCAACTCTTATGGAAGGTTATATTGAGAATATGTATTATTTTCGGACAAGATCACTGTTATATAATTTGTCTGATAACAGGTGAATCTGTACACCTCACGGGCTCAGTGGACTCCATCTGCTCCATGTAGTTCCTCCGACATCAATGTGTCTGGCAGCAACTCATCAGCACTTGCACCACTCCACACATCCACCTCCCCTGCACCCAGGATAAGACCAATGTTGAAGGAGGTAAGTCTGGTTGAACACCACTTTAGGTTAATTGCTGTATTAAAGAATAGTGTTTGTGTGTGAGGATTTTTCAATCTTTGTTTATTATAATATTTTAGAGATAGTGTAATAACCTTCTTTTCCCATGTCTTGAGATGCCTATGTAACCAAAGGTAGGGACTCGTGAAACAATTATTTCCTGGGGGGAAGGGTTAACAACTCTGCCAAGGGTCGTGTAGTGTTTTCCTGTCAAAGACATCTAAGCAGGCCAAGTGTGTACTTACAATGAGGAGCTTGAGACCCAGATGCTCACTAGGTCTCAGATCATTGATGAGTTAATATTATATCATTATGGTTGACATTCTCACATATTGAGAGTGCCAGTTAACACACACTGTGCCAACAGTTTGGCAACAGTGCCATGGGTAAAGGTGCAGTGTAGGCTGATCAGGCCAAATTTTGAATGCCCTAGGGTGCCAGTTTTGCAAAAGAATCTAGAAAGGATACACCATGTCTGGTCATGACTTCAGCAAGGAAGTCTGATTAACCGATTGCATCTCATGACTGCATTAGTGAAAGAAGTCACCATCACATCTATTTATCATGTGCTCTTTATCATTACTCTGGACTGTTGAGTTAGGTAGACACAGCAAGAGGTCCCCTGATGAAAGTATTTTCTTTTTGGGGATTTTCTTTCTTTTTGGGTCACCCTGCCTCGGTGGGAGATGGCCGACTTGTTGAAAAAAAAAATATATATATAAAAATCATCTCGTCTCTCAATAGCAACCATACCCATACTATGCTAATCTCTAACCAAATTTGAAGCAACTTTCCCAAATATTTTATTATCCCTAACTATTAAGCCATTATTACAAATGTAAAAATGTGTGTGTATCATAAATCGTACTACTACCTCGTATATAATAGAGTAAATTACTGAATACAGTGGTACCTCGAGTTTCATACAGCTTCCAACTCGAACAATTGTGTAAGTGCTTTTGTAATTGTATTTTTGGGGGTCTGAAACGGACTAATCTAATTTACATTTTTCCTTATGGGAACAAATTCGTTCGGTAACGGCACTCGAACAGCCTTCTGGAATGAATTATGTCCGAAACTCAGGGTACCACTCTTCACCTGTCTAGACTTAAGTAGTCTTTAAGTATTAGGTTATGTCTGCCTGAAATGCCTCGACACGATAGTGGCTTTCTTTGTACCAATCAAATTATGAAAGGTAAATACACATTGCAACCTTTACAAAGAAATAAACATTTGATTTTAGTCATCCTGGTAAGTGTAACAGTATCCAGTGTACTTAGTATTTACAGTCCCTTTGTCAAGGAAGTGTCCACCAAGTGTTTGAGAGAGAGTTAGTTACCATTTTGTCCTAGGCACATGTCGATTAGACACTAGGCCTGTTGTATGTATGTATGTGTGTGTGTGTGTAAGGAAACACTTCAAAATGTTTCGGCCCCACCGGGAATTGAACCCGGGCCCTCTTTGCGTGAAGCGAGAGCTTTAGCCACCATGCCATCGGGGCGTTTTGAGAGAGTGTGTGTGTGTGTGTGTGTTACTCACCTAATTGTGGTTGCAGGGGTTGAGACTCGGCTCCTGGCCCCACCTCTTTGGTGTCCGCTACTGGGTCTCTGCTCTCCCTGCTCCATGAGCTTTATCATACCTTGTCTTAAAACTATGTATGGTTCCTGCCTCCACTATATCTTTCTCTAGACTATTCCACTTCCTGACTACTCTGTGGCTGAAGAAATGCTTCCTAACATCCCTTTGACTCATCTGAGTCTTCAGCTTCCAGTTGTGTCCCCTTGTTTCTGTGTTCCCTCTCTGGAACATCCTGTCACTGTCTACCTTGTGTGTGAGAGTGTGTGTGTGTGTGTGTGTGTGTGTGTGTGTGTGTGTGTGTGTGTGTGTGAGAGAGTGTGTGAGTGTGTGTGAGAGTGTGTGTGAGAGAGAGAGAGAGAGTGTGTGTGTGTGTGTGTACACACCTATTTGTACTCACCTATTTGTGGTTGCATTGGTCGAGTCATAGCTCCTGGCCCTGCCTCTTCACTGATTGCTACTAGGTCATCTCTCTCCCTGCTCATGAGCTTTATCAAACCTCGTCTTAAAACTGTGTATGGTTCCTGCCTCCACTACGTCACTTTCTAGGCTATTCCACTTCCTGACAACTCTATGACTGAAGAAATACTTCCTAACATCTCTTTGACTCATAGGAGTCTTCAACTTCCAACTGTGACCCCTTGTTTATGTGTCCCCTCTCTGGAACATGTTGTCACTGTCCACCTTATCTATTCCTCGCAGTATTTTATATGTCGTTATCATGTCTTCCCTAACCCTCCTGTCCTCTAGTGTCGTCAGGCCGATTTCCCTTAACCTTTCTTCATAGGACAGTCCCCTTAGCTCTGGGACTAGTCTTGTTGCAAACCTTTGCACTTTCTCTAGTTTCTTGACGTGCTTGACCAGATGTGGGTTCCAGACTGGTGCTGCATACTCTAGTATGGGCCTGACGTATATGGTGTACAGAGTCTTTTGTGTGTGTGTACTCACCTAATTGTACTCACCTAATTGTGGTTGCAGGGGTCGAGACTCAGCTCCTGGCCCCGCCTCTTCGCTGTCTGCTACTGGGTCTCTGCTCTCCCTGCTCCATGAGATTTATCATACCTTGTCTTAAAACTATGTATGGTTCCTGCCTCCACTATATCTTTCTCTAGTCCATTCCACTTCCTGACTACTCTGTGGCTGAAGAAATGTTTCCTGACATCCCTTTGACTCATCTGAGTCTTCAGCTTCCAGTTGTGTCCCCTTGTTTCTGTGTTCCCTCTCTGAAACAACCTGTCACTATCTACCTTGTCAATTCCCGCAGTATTTTGTATGTCGTTATCATGTCTCCTCTGACCCTTCTTTCCTCCAGTGTTGTTAGTCCTATTTCCCTCAACCTTTCTTCATAAGACAGACCCTGAGTTGTGGAACTAACCTTGTCGCAAACCTTTGCACTTTCTCTAGTTTCCTTACGTGCTTGACCAGGTGTGGGTTCCAGACTGGTGCTGCATATTCTAGTATGGGCCTGACGTACACGGTATACAGTGTCTTGAACGATTCCTTGTTAAGGTAACGGAACGCTAATCTAAGGTTTGCCAGAAGCCCATATGCTGCCGCAGTTATCTGGTTGATGTGTGCCTCCGGAGACGTGCTAGGCGTTATACTCACTCCAAGGTCTTTCTCCTTTGCCGAGGTTTGTAGCCTTTGTCCGCCTAGCTTGTACTGTCAGCGGTCTTCTTTGCCCTTCTCCGATCCTCATGACTTTGCATTTGGAGGGATTGAATTCGAGAAGCCAACTGCTAGACCAGATGTCGAGCTTGTCCAGGTCTGTTTGCAGCCCTGCCTGGTCCTCTTCCGATGTGATTCTCCTCATTATTTTCACATCATCCGCGAATAGAGACACTTCTGAGTCTATCCCGTCCGTCATGTCATTTACATATACCAGGAATAACACTGGTCCTAGGACTGACCCCTGTGGTACACCGCTCGTCACAGGCGCCCACTGTGATACCTCACCACGCACCATGACCCGTTGTTGCCTCCCTTTGAGGTATTCCCTGATCCATTCCAGTGCCCTTCCTGTTATACCTGCTTGTTCTTCCAACTTCTTTACTAATCTCATGTGAGGAACTGTGTCGAAGGCCTTCCTGCAGTCCAGGAAAATGCAATCAACCACCCTTCTCTCTCCTGCCTTACCTCTGTTACTTTATCATAGAACTCTAGGAGGTTTGTTACACAGGATTTGCCTTCCCGGAATCCATGCTGTCTGGTGTTTATTATCCTGTTCCGCTCAAGGTGTTCCACCATTCTTTTCCTGATGATTTTCTCCAGGACTTTGCACACTATACATGTAAGTGACACCGGTCTATAGTTTAGTGCCTCTTTTCTGTCTCCTTTTTTAAAAATGGGGACTACGTTGGCCTTCTTCCATACCTCAGGTAGCTGCCCAGTTTCAAGGGATGTGTTGAATATTGTGGTAAGTGGCACACTCAGTACCTCAGCTCCTTCCCGAAGAACCCACGGGAGATATTGTCCGGACCCATCGCCTTTGAGGTATCGAGGTCACTGAGTAACTGCTTCACTTCCTCCTCAGTTGTGTGTATGCCCTCTAGCACTTGGTACATCCCTTGTTGGTGACGAACCATGTCCTGTCTACCTAGCTGCCTTCCTTCCTCCATTGTGAATACTTCCTTAAACCTCAAGTTGAGCTCCTCACATACCTCTTGATCATTACTTGTGAGTTCCCCATCTTCTCTCCTCAGCCTTATCACCTGGTCCTTGACTGTTGTCTTCCTTCTGATGTGACTGAACATCAGTTTCGGGTCGGACTTAACTTTCGATGCTATGTCGTTTTCGTACTGTTTCTGGGCCTCCCTCCGTCTTGTGCATACTCGTTTCTAGCTCTTCTACTAATCTCTTTGTTTACTTGGGTTCTTTGCCTTCTGTACCATTTTCATTCTCTGATACTCTGATTCTTTGCCTCCCTGCACCTTTGGGTAAACCAGGGGCTCTTTCTGGCCTTCCCATTTAAACATTTGCCTCTGGGTATAAACCGTTTCTCTGCCTCCTTGCACTTTGCCCCTACGTGTACTCACCTATTTGTACTCACCTATTTGTGGTTGCAGGGGTCGAGTCATAGCTCCTGGCCCCGCCTCTTCACTGATTGCTACTAGGTCCTCTCTCTCTCTCCCTGCTCCACGAGCTTTATCAAACCTAGTCTTAAAACTATGTATGGTTCCTGCCTCCACTATGTCGCTTTCTAAGCTATTCCACTTCCTGACAACTCTATGACTGAAGAAATACTTCCTAACATCCCTTTGACTCGTAGGAGTCTTCAACTTCCAATTGTGACCCCTTGTTTCTGTGTCCCCTCTCTGGAACATCTTGTCTCTGTCCACCTTATCTATTCCTCGCAGTATTTTATATGTCGTTATCATGTCTCCCCTAACCCTCCTGTCCTCTAGTGTCGTCAGGCCGATTTCCCTTAACCTTTCTTCGTAGGACAATCCCCTTAGCTCTGGGACTAGTCTTGTTCTTGGCACTTTCTCTAATTTCTTGACGTGCTTGACCAGGTGTGGGTTCCAAACTGGTGCTGCATACTCCAGTATGGGCCTGACGTATATGGTATACAGAGTCTTGAATGATTCCTTAGTGAGGTATTGGAACGCTATTCTTAGGTTTGCCAGCCGCCCGTATGCTGCAGCAGTTATCTGATTGATGTGTGCCTCAGGAGATGTGCTCGTATTATACTCACCCCAAGATCTTTTTCTTTGAGTGAGGTTTGCAGTCTTTGGCCACCTAGACTATACTCTGTCTGCGGTCTTCTTTGCCCTTCCCCGATATTCATGACTTTACATTTGGCAGGGTTAAATTCAAGGAGCCACTTACTGGACCAGGCTTGCAGCCTGTCCAGGTCTCTTTGTAGTCCTGCCTGATCCTCGATTGATTTGATTCTTCTCATTAACTTCACATCATCTGCAAATAGTGACACTTCTGAGTCTACCCTTCCGTTATGTCATTCACATATACCAAAAACAGTACAGGTCCTAGGACTGACCCTTGTGGAACTCCACTCGTCACAGGTGCCCACTCTGACATCTCGTCACGTACCATGACTCGTTGTTGCCTCCCTGTCAGATATTCTCTGATCCATTGCAGTGCTTTTCCTGTTACGTGTGCCTGATCCTCTAGCTTTTGCATTAATCTCTTGTGAGGAACTGTGTCAACGCCTTCTTGCAGTCCAAAAATGCAGTCTATCCACCCCTCTCTCTCGTGTCTTACTTCTGTTACCTTGTCATAAAACTCCAGTAGGTTTGTGACACAGGATTTTCCTTCCCTGAAACCGTGCTGGTTGTCGTTTATAAGCTTGTGTCTTTCTAGGTGCTCCACCACTCTCCTCCTGATGATCTTCTCCATGACTTTGCATACTATACACGTCAGTGACACAGGTCTGTAGTTTAATGCCTCGTGTCTGTCTCCTTTCTTAAAAATTGGGACTACATTTGCCATCTTCCACGCCTCAGGTAGTTGCCCAGTTTCAATGGATGTGTTGAAGATTTGTGTTAGTGGCACACACAACATCTCTGCTCCCTCTCTAAGGACCCACGGAGAAATGTTGTCCGGTCCCACCGCTTTTGAGGTATCGAGTTCACATAGCAGCTTCTTCACCTCCTCCTCGGTTGTGTGTATTTCATCCAGCACTTGTTGGTATACCTCCCTATTCTGAATTCCTGGAGTCCTTCCTGTCTCCTGTGTAAATACTTCTTTAAATCTCATGTTGAGCTCCTCACATACCTCTTGGTCGTTTATTGTGAACTCCCCACCTTCCTTTCTCAGCCTGATTACCTGGTCCTTGACTGTTGTTTTCCTCCTGATGTGGCTATACAACAGCTTCGGGTCAGACTTGACTTTTGATGCTATATCATTTTCATATTGTCGCTGAGCCTCCCTTCTTACCTGTGCATATTCGTTTCTGGCTCTTCGGCTAATCTCTTTATTTTCCTGGGTCCTTTGTCTTCTGTACTTTTTCCATTCTCTATTACACTTACTTTTGCCTCCCTACACCTCTGGCTGAACCAAGGACTCGTTCTGGTCTTCCCATTACTTCTGTTTCCCTTGGGGACAAACCTCTCCTCTGCCTCTTTGCATTTGGTTGTCACATATTCCATCATTTCTTTTACTGGTTTTCCTGCCAATTCTCTCTCCCACTGAACGTCTTGTAGGAAGTTCCTCATGCCTGTGTAGTCCCCCTTTTGTAGTTTCGTTTCTCCCTTCCTATTCCTGCTCCCTCTCCACTTGTAGCTCAACTATATAATCAAAACACAGAACCAAATGATCACTAGCTCCAAGGGGCCTTTCATATGTGATATCCTCGATGTCCGAACTACTCAAGGTGAATACTAGGTCCAGTCTTGCTGGATCATCCCCACCTCTCTCTCTGGTAGTGTCTCTAACATGTTGATGCATGAGGTTTTCCAGTACCACATCCATCATCTTGGCTCTCCATGATTCAGGACCCCCATGGGGCTCTAGGTTTTCCCAATCAATCTCTTTGTGATTGAAATCACCCATAACTAGTAACTTTGCTCTCCCCATGTGGGCTCTTCTGGCTACCTCGGCTAGTGTGTCTACCATTGCTCTGTTGCTCTCGTCGTATTCTTCTCTTGGCCTCCTGCAGTTCTGTGGCGGGTTGTACATTACAGCAATTACCACCTTATGGCCCTCAGACTGAATTGTTCCTACTATGTAGTCCCTTTCACCCATTCCATCCATTCCTTCCACTTCCTCAAATCCCCACCTGTTCTTAATGAGCAGTGCAACTCCTCCTCCCCTCTGCTCCCTCTATCTTTCCTGAGGATTTGATATCCGGGTGGAAAGATTGCATCTGTTATCATCCTGGTGAGTTTCGTTTCTGTGAGTGCTATTATGTCTGGGGATGTCTCCTTTATTCTTTCATGCCACTCCTCACATTTATTTGTTATACCATCTGCATTTGTATACCAAACCTTTAACTTCTTTTCTAAAACCGTAGTCTGGGGGGTATGTTGGGGTTGGGAAAGTGGGAGATCTGATGGGGAACTATGGGTGGTTGGTGGGAAGGTGGAGTTTGTAATGAGGTGGGTGGAATCATTGGGTATGGCATGTGTGTTTTGGGTTAGGTTGTTTGGTTGCATTGGGGTTGTCCAGGTTGGGGAACATCTGAAGGTGGTTGTATTAGAGCTTCCTCCTGAGTCTGGGTTCTCCTGTCCATCTCTTTTTCCTCCTTTGTCTCTGTACCCTCTCTTTCAGTTTCTGTCTTTCTTCCCGTGTTCTGTCGCGGTCGAGATACACCCTCCGGTACTCTGACATATCCCTTAGTCTTGCTTTCTCCTGCAGGATCCTGTTTCGAGTCAATTCTGCTTTGAAAATTACTTTGACTGGCCGGATTCTTCCTCTTGCAAACCCCCCTATTCTCTGAAAATTTGCCAGCTGGGTCATGTCATCTTCTCCTATTGCTTTCATGATGTTTTCAATCGCATTTTTCTCCCCTTGTTTTCTTGCTTCGTAAGTTTCTCCTTCAGCTTCCTGGAGCCCATAAACAAAGACTGATCTCTCTCTTTCATTCTCCCACTGCCTATCCCTATGTAACCCCTGATTCGATTTAGTTGCCTCCATTGCAGCTTTCCTTTCTTCAATCTCTTCACTGTCTGTTATCCCTTGGCCCAGTGGCCTGTCGCTTTCCCTTCTTAACTTTCCCTGTGCACTGCTGTGGTCTGTTAGGGCTTCTACATATAGCTTAGCTCTCCCTTTTACTACACTCCCTCGATTGTTCCTGATGTGATCCTCTCTTTTTCTCGGGCTCCATGATGGTCTGATATGGCCTCTGCATACAGTTTCCTCCGTTCTCTACAGTCCTCTTCTTTGTGACTGAGGTAGCAGTTTCTGATATCATGTCTACATTGCTTTTTAGTTCTTTAGGCTGTTTCAAATTTTTCAGTTCTTCTTCTAATCTCTGTATCTTAGCCTCTGCTGTTGTGACTTGCTTCTCCCACTTCCTGCTTTCTGCAGCTATCCTCTCCTCCATTATCTTGCTTTCTGCAGCTATCCTCTCTTCCATTTTCATGCTAAGCTCCTCTAGCTTCCTTCCCCACTCATGTTCCCTTTTCATGAGCTCTGCTGCCCAATCTTCCTTTGCAGACTCATCCTCCAGTCCCCTAGTTTTCCGTCCTGCTCTCTGGGACCCCATTTTTTATTTTTAAGATGCCACAGAGTGAAAAACTATGTATTTCTGTGTGGTTGTTTTGTGGTGTGATTGCCTGAGTGTTTGTGTGGGGGGGTGGATGGAGGAAGAGGAGAAACTGAAGACAGTGGGGAGGAGGAAAGAGGGGGGATTATGAGGAGAGAGTGAAGGGGGAGAAACAGAGGTGGAGAGAGAATGGGAGAGGGAGAGGGGGAGGAGGTGGGTGAGAGAGGGGTTCAGGGAAGGGAGTGGGGAGAGGTGGGTGGAGGGAGCAGGGGGAAAGAGTGTGTGTGGGCCTGTGTGTGTATGTGTATGTGTGTGTGTGATAGTTTTGTGTGTGTGTGTGTGTGTGTGTGTGTTAGTTTTGTGTGTGTGTTAGTTTGTGTGTGTGTGTGTGTGTGTGTGTGTGTGTGTGTTAGTTTTGTGTGTGTGTGTGTTAGTTTTTTTTTTTTTTTGTGTGTGTATGTATGTGTGTGTGTATGTATGTTTGTGTGTGTATGTATGTGTGAATAGTAGTGGTGAAATTGTGTGTTATGGTGTATGGGTGTGTATGTTGAGTTTGCGAGTGACACGTTGTCTGCAGTGCTTCTCTACCTGGCCTGACCTGACACACCTGACCTACCAGTTAATGTGTGTGCGTGTGTGTGGAACTATATGTGTGTGGATTTATTGTGTGAAAAGTAGTGGTGAAATTGTGTTATGGTGTATGAGTGGTATGTGAGGTCTGCGAGTAACACGTAGTCTACAGTGCTCCTCTACCTGGCCTGACCTGACACACCTGAGCTACCAGTTAATGTATTCTATGATTCACCTGTCTGCTCGTCCTTTTCTACTAGAAATTACCAATTGCTATTTGTTACTGAGTACTTGATATCCTATTCCTTATCTTACTATGAGAGTTGACCGTTCGCAAAACAGCTTAGCGGTTAGGTAATTGGAACTTACTCCCGACACCCCAAAAACCACGCATAGGTGAATACTTGCGATGCGATGCAGCTGTCCAGCGTGTAGTATCCTGTAGATTGTCCAACTCGATGTGATGTTCTGGCGTATATCCACTTTCGTTTCTTGTCGATATATAATATAACCTATTCACTGTATTTCTTTCACTTGTCACATGTTTATTTCACTTTATTATCTAGGGTGACACACGTGGCAACGTCGCCTGGAGCACACTAGGCCCACTGACTCCGCCACCAAATATATATTTCTAGTTCACTTATAAAATTATGGCTCTCCCCACACTTATGTGGCTCAGGGCAACTTGTAAATCACTTCAAGGGATGTTCACTACCCTGACACACTTGATAACCCCTGAATTACCCTTGGGTAGCCCTCAAAAACATTTATATGCACAGAGCCCTACAAGATGCGACTGACCCGGACGGCGTCCGGGTATGTGTGTTAGTTACCATTTTGTCCTAGGCACATGTCGATTAGACACTAGGCCTGTTGTATGTATGTGTGTGTGTGAGTGTGTGTGTGTGTAAGGAAACACTTCGAAATGTTTCCGCCCCGTCGGGAATAGAACCCGGGCCCTCCGTGCGTGAAGCGAGAGCTTTACCACCAGACCACCGGGGGCGTGTGTGTGTGTGTGTGTGTGTGTGTGTGTGTGTGTGTGTATGTGTGTGTGTGTGTGTGTGTGTACTCACCTAATTGTACTCACCTAATTGTGGTTGCAGGGGTCGAGACTCAGCTCCTGGCCCCACCTCTTCGCTGTCTGCTACTGGGTCTCTGCTCTCCCTGCTCCATGAGCTTTATCATACCTTGTCTTAAAACTATGTATGGTTCCTGTCTCCACTATATCTTTCTCTAGTCCATTCCACTTCTTGACTACTCTGTGGCTGAAGAAATGTTTCCTGACATCCCTTTGACTCATCTGAGTCTTCAGCTTCCAGTTGTGTCCCCTTGTTTCTGTGTTCCCTCTGTGTGTGTGTGTGTGTGTGTGTGTGTGTGTGTTTGTTTGTTTGTTTGTTTTGTAGCTAGCATTCTCTAGGTGGAAGACTGACACTAATTAGTAGTCAGTCACATCAGTAAGTATATTCTTGACATGTCTGTATGCACAGTATGTATACAGCATGTATTAACACATGGCCAGAGGTACACATCAACCAAATAACCCCTGCAGCCAATGCTCATTTGACAAATCTAAGTGTAGCTGTTAGGAATTCATGACTTCATGCAGTGTCATTCCCATTCTGGAGTATCCAGCACCAGTAATGAATCCACACATGATAAAGCATATTAAGAAAATGAAGTAAATACAGAGGTATGCAACATGGCTAGTTCCAGAGCTAATGGATGTGATGTGTGATGAAAGGCTAAAATAACTGCACCTGATGACAAAAGAGCAGAAGAACCAGGGAAGACTTGATAATGTCAAAAATATTAAAAGGACAGGCAGACAAAAAATACACAAGGGTGTACTCACAGTTGGAGGTTTGACACAAGTAATAGGCATGGTTAGGAAGTGGAATGACCTGGGTGAAGGTGAGTTAGGCTTCATTCATAGTCTTAAGAGCAGGTATGACAGGGCCCTCAAGGGTAGGAGGGAGTGAATCTGGCAAGCAGCAAATTAAAGACAGGGCCTGGAGCTGAGACTCGACTCCTGTAACTTTGAATATGTAAATGTACACACAATGTAAAATAATTTAATCACATAAAAACTTATTAAATTAAATTTTTAAGGCTTTTTTTTTTTTTTTTAGTATGTAGTGGATGACTTTTCTAACCTCAATAGTTGTCTTCCAAGGCAGGGTCATCCAAAGAAGAAAACATTCACTTATTCAATTGCTGTTTTTCCAGAAGTGTGCTAACATCACAAATCAGATTACCTTCTAACTGCAACATCTCTACCTATCCTTCAGAGTGCAGGCACTCTTCTACCCACCTCAGGACTCAAATTTGACTAACCAGTTTTCTTGAATTCCTTCATAAACATTACCTTGTTCACACCCTGAATTCCTTCATAAATGTTGCCTTGTTCACACTTCATCAGCACCTCGGATACAAACCATTTGTCTCGTGTCACTTCTAACACACTCACACAAGCCTGCTGGATGCTCAAGCCCCTAAAACTTGAAGCCTTTTTTTTTTTTTTTTTTTTTTTTTTACCCCCCTCCCTCCATTCCTGGGATGACCTTTACCCCTCCAACCTTCTCTCAGAGATTTTTTTTTTCTGCCAACAAACTGGCCATATCCCACAGATGCAGGGTGACCTAAAAAGGAAAATGAAAGTTTCTCTTTTTAAATTTAGTAATATATACAGGAGAAAGGGGGTCACTTGCCCCTTGATCCTGGCATTTTAGTTGCCTCTTATGAGACGCATGGCTTACGGAGGAAGGATTCTGTTCCACTTTTCCATGGAGATTTCTGAGATTTGTACACTCCAAATACTACTCTGCATAATATTCACATTACATATTACTCTCAAACATGACATCTCAACTGCCTCTAGCCACTTCCTTACTGCAGTGTTCAAAACCTGTATCTAACATTCAGTGTTGATACTAGTATACTCTGGTACATTCCCTGTTTTGCCTCCATAGATAAACTTCTCATTCCACAGTTGTCTCAACACATCACTCACTTTTTTACCTTCATTCTATGGTTCACCTTATCTGTTTATAAGGGGGTATAGTTTTTGACATTATTTTAATGCAACCAATAATCTCCAGATAATGATTAAACTGCTCTAATGTTCATTACACTATTGTTTTTGTTACATAGCTCCAATCAGTGTGTCAAGGTTCACAATCAGTTTTGAACAGCATTTTGTGTACCAGCTTGAGTATAGTGCCATACCTGAAGTTCCCAACATATTGCTTATGTTCTTAAATTAATTATTGCCATTCCAGGTCTTAAATCTGTAATAAACGCTTTGTAATTTATTTTGAATATATGAGAGTCATAGAATGAAGTGGAGTACATTAAGGGTAACACTTTAAATGTGTTTGCAGGTAACCAACTTAGCCACAGGTAGTGTGGACTCTGCCTATGGTAGCACTAGCCTCAGAGATTCTGCCAGTGGCTGTAGCAGCTCTCTCTCCAATGTCAGTGAACTGGAATATGACCACAACACCAATAAAGATCGCTTACAGGTCTGTGATTCTGTCATCTTTTGTCTTGATAGTTTCATCAAACTAGTCATGCAGAATATTTTTAAACAATGTTTCCTAGTTAGATAAAAACAAATTTTTATTGCCTTTTTGTAGATTGACACAATAAGCACACAGAGTATGGAAATGACAACAGCCAAGCAAGAGGACAACAGTGAGGAAGCTGAAAACAATGAGAAAATGAAAACAATGTGGAAGAAGACACCATGAAGAAAGATGAAAACAAAGAAGAAAAGGAGGAGGAGGAGGAAGGCAAGGAAGAGGAGGAAGACAAGGAAGAGGAGGAAGACGAGGAGGAGGAAGAGTCTGGGCAGAGATCATGCAGGGGCCACTGGATATGACAGTGCTTATGGCCAGTCAGCCACACTTACGCCACCTTCACTGGGAAGCCAGAACCTGTTGTGTCCTGGCTCAAGAAGTAACTCACCATGCAGAGAAAACTGCCCTAAAAATACTGACTTGTAAAAGGAAAATTTGCAGTGTAGGTGTGACTTAGTTTATAAAATTATATGAAAATTAATTCTTCCTGAAGTCCTCAGGGTGATATGCCATAATCTGCTAAAACTGCTTAGTGACCTAGAATACTGTGCAGCACTGCCAGTAGTGCAGCCAAGATTTAAATTTTGGGGGAAGTGAGTGGGGGGGGGGTGAGAGCTAAAAATCATAAGATGCTGAAGAAATGAAAGGAATATCTTTTAAGAAAATGTCATTTTCAGTATGTGATATTTCTTACTGTCATATACTTTCATGATTACCAGGTCTATACAATACATTGAAAATTAGCCATTAAAAATAAGGTACGGTACATATTTGCATCTGGGAGTAGCTTTGGCCTTTCCTCAGGTGCCAGATACATGGTTGCACTACTGAATATAGCTGTACAAGGATTACATTTAAATATTAAATATTCTGCACACTCATTTTTCTAAAATCTTTTTTAATTTTTTTCTCATTTGCTAACTCATTTTTCTTTATTATTCTTTGCCTCTACTCTTTTATACCAAAATTATATTATTTTTTATTATATTCTTAGAAGACTATTTTTATTATATTAATTGGGAAGGGTCAAACTAGAGGTCATACAGTGCCTGGGAAATAGGAAGTAATAGTTTAATTCAAAGGAGGATAGAGTAGCTTCAGTTTGAAGACTCGAGAGCCCTTTATCAGGCCATGGCAGTCGAAGGAAGGGTCGAGTTGGTGAACGATTGGTTAGTCCTGTATATTACAATACAATTGTTATATCCAAGGGAAAAGTGCTAAATCCGTAGAGATCATACAGCACCTGGGTTATAAGTAGTAATCAGATTGGATCCAAGGAAGGGAAGAACTTTAATTCCTTGGGTTTACTCTCCCATAAATGTAATGATAATTTGTGAAAACATTTTTATCAATCAATACATAAACATTGTTTTAGATTTGTTTATCTGTCTAACATTACTGTACCTCTCGGTTTATAAAATTTGAAAGCTTACTTTTTATCATATCTTTTGATATGCAACCTTCTGAGCACTTACAATCATTCAAAATATACATGTCATGACATAAAGTTTTCCCTCATCATGATAAGTGAAAATTTTGATACCAAAAATATTGAGAGAAAAATCTTATGAGTGGTGTTTGTTCAGGAGCAAGAAATTGTGACTGGAGGGCGGTATGAAGTGAAGACAGAGGAGGGAATAACCAGTCTCACTATTCATGATGTGGTGCAGGCAGACTGTGACAAGTACACCATCGTGGTGAGGAATATCCATGCTGCACACGCAGCCTTTGCTTCTCTTGCTGTGGAAGTAAGTTTTCCAGCTCTAAACTTTTTTTCTTTGAGGTAAGCAAGTCTATATATGTATTAATGCAGTATTTTGTTATGGGAGTTTTTTTTTGTAATTATTTTGCTATACACTCTTAACTTGTTTATTGTAATTAGCAGAACCTAGCATTGCCTAATGTGGATGTGGAAGTGTATGAGTGTGTATATGGGGGGGGAGATGTGGATCTGTGTGTGTACATGTGCATGCATGTGCACATGTTGCAGGGGGGTCAATTCTCAGATCCTGACACTGCCTCTTAACTTGCCTCTCTCTGGATTCATTCCCTGTTACTCATATGGGCCCTATCATACCTTATAAAACTATGTATGGAGCCTGCCTCTATAACTTCTTCACCAAGATCATTCCACTTCCCGACCACTCTTGAGACTGAAGAAATGCTTCTTAACATCATTTTGCCTTTCAAACAACCTATCTCTGCCTGCCTTATCAATTCCCTTGAGTATTTTGTATGTTATGTCCTTATTATTCTGCCCTTCATTGTTATTTCCATTAGCCTACTCATAGCTCAAACCCCTTAGCCTTATTGCATACTTCTGCACTTTCTCCAGTTTCTTAAAATGCTTTTTTAGGTGTGGATTCCATACTGGTGCTGCATACTCTAAAATGGGCCAAATGTATGTTATATAAAGGGTCGAGAATTGCTCTGTTTAAATTCCTGAAGGCTACTCTTTTTTTGCCAGACTAGCATTGACTGCAGAGGTTATTTGGCTGATGTGAATCTGGTGTTATGCTGGGCACTATGCTCACCTTTAGGTTTCTCTGGGGTAATCTGCAGCCTCTGTTTCCTAGTTATCCCCATTTTCTGGTCTTCCTCCTTCCCTATCTTCATGACCTTGTATTTACTGGGGTTGAATTAAAGCAACCACTTATCAACCATTTTTTATCAATTTGTCCAGATCCTTTGAAGCCTTTCCCAGTCCTCATCTGTTTTTATTCTCCCCATTACTTGTCCTAACATGGATCCTTGCTTAACCCTGATAGTTACTCTTCCTCATTCTCTTACCCAACAGTCACTTTTTGCTTATCTCCCTAAAGACACTGATTCATTGGAGTACATTCCTGTTATTCTCACCTGAATCAATCTGTTTTTGGCCCACCTTCATGTGTACAGTATCAAATGCCTGTCTATATTCTTAGAAAATGTAATCACCCATTCCCTCTCTCCTTTTTCCCACATCATACATTTTAGTCAGATAAATTCTTTTTGTAAACAAATTCTGAAATTACTATCTTCATTTGAATGATGAGTTTCCACATAAATTACAGTTAATTTAAAATGATTGATACTTGGATCAAGTGATACCCAAATGAGATACTATAGAAACTTCATCATAAGTAGTTTTGGGGTTGCTACTGACCCCATTTAAGCCCCTGTTTTGCGTGCATAAATTGTATGTTGTAGATGAGAATAAAAATTATTTGTGTTGTAGGTGCCCCTAAACCCTCCGGCTGACAAACCCAACCACAGTGAAGTAACAGCTGACTCAGTCACCCTGTCATGGTATGGGCCCACCTATGATGGTGGATCAGTTGTAACTGGTTACACAGTGGAGGCACGCAAGGCTGGTCAACATGAATGGTACACCCTTATCAATGGGTTAGTTACTTACTAAGAAGTTTTATTCTTAATCACATCCTTGATAAAACAATCAGTTCTAATATTTATCCCACTGAAACTTTCTTGATAGCTGCAACAGAACACACAGGCATAAGACTAGACACAAAAATCTCTATTTCCTTTGTCCAGCTCAACCTGTGTAAAAACTCAGTGTGCAAAAAGAACCTGAAGATTCCAGAATTCCTATCTGCCAGCCACTTCAAAGCTATTATTTAAAAGCACCTCCATACAATAATGTAATCCTAACAGCAATTTATTATGTCAAACAAATACTGAAACCCTGTTTGTCATCCAGTACTGTCCCTGTTCTTCCAAGTTTTCTTCAAACTTTCATATAAATTACATAGCTATATACTTTCTCATCATATTTTGTATTAATTCAGTTAACTAGTTTAACTCTTATTGAATTTTTAGCAAATTTTTTATTTTAAGTAAAATAATTTTAATATAGTACAATCTAAGTGTTCTTATTCTCGTAACTTGCTATGATTTTATCACCTTCATTTATACATTTGAGTCATATTGAATATTATTAAGGTCTTTTAAATGTATGTAAAATATTATAATCCTTCTAGATGTAAGTTAGGTTAAGCTTGCCCAAATGCATTGCATAACCATGGGGCTTTCTATGTGATTTGTGTAAAAAGTGGACCCCCAGAAAACGTAATTAATCCGTTCCAGAGGGTTTTTAAACCGAAAATTCGTAATCCGAATCTATTTTCCCCATAAGAAATAATGGAAATTCAATTAATCCTTCCAAACACCCAAAAGTATTAAAATAAATATTTTTAAATTAACTTAAAACAAGATTGATACATGTATATATAAATTACCACAAATAAATACTACAACAGTAAATAACTTAACACTTCCTTTATTGAAGAGGGTTGATGTGTGGAAGATGGAAGGAGGGGGAGGGAAAGGGGTATTTGTGTTTGGAAGGGAAATCCCTTCCATTAACACTTCAGGTACCAAGTCCTTGCCTTCCTTACACTCCCTGCCTTCCCCGCTACACTCCCTGCATACCGCACACCCCTGCATCCTGCTACACCCCTGCATCCCTGCTACCTCCCTGCATGCCTGCTACACCCCTGCATGCCTGCTACCTCCCTGCATCCCTGTCACTCCCTGCATCCCTCACTCCCTGCATCCCTGACACTCCCTGCATCCTGCTACACCCCTGCGGTCTTTTAATGCCACTAGGCCCAGCTTGAGAGTCCCCAGACCCCCCCCTGGTGAAGTAACTGTCCAGAGCCCTCTGTTTCTGGCGCCCCTTTCCCCTTTCCCTAAATGCGACATGGCTCTGTCACTGAAGGGCTGCACAAAAGGCTCTTTTCAGCTTGCTCAGGGTGGTGTCTTTCAACAAATGTCTGCAACTCATTCCACTTTTACACATCTCCTTAAGCACTAAGAGGGCACCTCCTTCTGTCTCTCACCCTCCTCCTTTGAAGCAATAACCTCAGCTGTGGTCTGTTGTGCCAGATGGCTCTTGCAGCCTTCAGTTGTTAGCTTACCCTGTGGGCCTCCACCAACTTTTCCACATCCTCACCACTCACCTCCAACCCCAGGTTTTCCCCCAATGCCAATAGAGTCCACAACAGGCACGGGGCGTCGGGGTCAAGGTGAGGGTCAGCCCAAATCCTTAAAAACCTCTGTTGGACACAACCGGCCCACAATGGTCCCCAAGCAGAGTTCAAAGCCCGGGAAGTCACCCCCTCCCAACCTTACCTATAAGGCGTATGCATTGCAAATGTTAAATGATCTTTCCAGAACTCTCTTAGGGTCAACTCAGTGCCCGGGGTCACTTAAAAGCACTTTTCAAACAGTGCTTTGGTGTACATTTCTTGAAGTTGGAAATGACCTGCTGGTCCATGGGCTGGAGGAGAGGAGTGGTGTTGGGGAGGAAAGAACTTCACTCTGATGAAATTAAACTTGTCAGACAAACACCTTGCAAGTTGTGAGGGTGAGCAGGGCATTGCCCAGTATCAGGAGGCACTTGAGTGGCAATTTTTTTTCCAAGAGGTATTTCTTCACAGTAGGGCCCAAAACCTCCAGTCACCCATTCCTTGAAAATCTCCGTGGACCCATGCCTTGGTGTTAGCCTTCCAATGCACACAAAATTATTCTTGCAACATTTATTCTTGAAGGGTCTGGGATTTTTATAGTGATACACCAGTAAAGGCTTCACTTTAAAATCACCACTAGCATTAGAACAAAACATGGGGTTAGCCTGTCTTTTATAGGCTTGTGTCCTGGCTGGCCTTTTTTCCCCCTGAGTAATGTAGGTCCTGTTGGGCATTTTCTTAAAACAGGTCTGTTTCATCACAGTTAAACACTTGTTGGGGGAGGGGAAATTTTTCAGCCTCTGAACCCCTGGAATTATGCACAAATTTTTCAGCTGCACGTTTGTCTGGCTGGCTGCCCACCATGCCTCCAAAACTGTGTATGCCACTACGTTTCTTCCTGTCAAACCAGCCTTTGCTGGCTTTAAAAAACACGCCTCACCACTGGTTGCAGGCATTGTCTTGACAAGATCTGCGTGCAACCCCTTTCCTTTTCACAAATTTCGCCATGGGAAAAACTATCACCCCCCCCTCTGTTTTTTATGGATCCACACCAAAAAACTTTCAACCTCACACAGGGGTGCCACTAGGAAGCTTCTTTTACCCAAGGTCTTATTTCAATGACAATACTAAAGCACCAAAAAAAAACCAAATGAGTGAATGTTTGAAAGGCCGCTAGGTAATTTCTTCAATGGTAAACAACGCCACTGGCGGCGCCTGCGTCCCCCGCAGGCGGACAGGTCAAACGTTTCAAACACAGGGGGTTTTCGATTCTCGAAATCGTAAAGCTTCGAAAAACCCATGTTTACAAATAAGAACCTTTCAAACTCGGGGGGCCACTGTACATTTTAAAGTTAAAAAGAGAAACTTTTGTTTTTCTCTTTGGGCCACCCCGCTTTTTGGGGAAACGGCCCTTTTTTTGAAAAATTTGTTGAAAAATTAAACTCCCCCGAAGAATTTTTTTTTATTTAATGGTGGTTCTAATTTTAAAGAGGTTTTACTGTCAAGTACGAGGAGGAGGTGGGGGCTGGAATGGGAAATTAGGGGAAGGGTGGAGTTACTAAAAAAGGCAGAGGGCTGAAGGGAGTTGTTGAGGTGGTTTGGGCATTTAGAGAGAATGGACGAGAATGACTTGAGGAGCGTATAAACGTAGGGAAGGAAGGGGGTAGGGGCGTCCTAGAAAAAGGTTTGGGGGGAGGGGGGAAAAGGGGGTTTTTGGGGGGGGCGACTTTAGAAACGTGAGCAGATAGGGGGGAATGGAGACGAATGGTTTTGGGACATGATGATCTGTTGGGGTGCGAGCAGGGTAACATTTTTGAAGGGGTTCAGGGGAAAACCCGTTAATTGATTTAGTTGAACTTAGAGTCCGGAAATGGGAAGTCAATGCCCCACGGAGGGGTCTGGGATAGGGCAGCTGGGGGGACTATTTCGCTGTATCTGACGCCCCGCAAAAACAGTGATTATGTAGAGGGGGTGAAAGTGTTGAATGATAATGAAAGTATTTTCTTTTTTGGGGTTTTCTTTCTTTTTTTCACCCTGCCTCGGTGGGAGCGGCGACTTTTTGAAAAAAAAAAAAAAAAAAAAAAACCCGCAGTTGCTTACCTTTGATACCTTAAGCTCACCATAGACTGGGCATTGTGCTTTTTTTTAATAAAATATCCTCCCGTCTAGAATAACGACCACCTAATTGTGGTTTCAGGGCCCAGACCAGCCCTGGCCCCGCCCCGAGCTACTGGGTCTCTGCTCTCCCTGCTCCATGAGCTTTATCATCCTTGTCTTAAAACATGTATGGTTCCTGCCTCCACTATATCTTTTTTAGACTATTCCACTTCCACTACTCTGTGGCAAAAAATGCTTCCTAACATCCCTTTTACTCATCTGAGTCTTCAGCCCAGTTGTGTCCCCTTGTTTCTGTGTTCCCCCTCTGGGAAAATCCTGTCACTGTCTACCTTGTCAATTCCCCAGTATTTTGTATGTCGTTATCATGTCTCCTCTGACCCTTTTTTCCTCCAGTGTTGTGTTTAATAAGCTACACTGGTGGCTGAAATTTTGATTGTGATATATGAATACATTCAGTTAAAAGTATATCAGAGATTTTGTATGAAAATTTAATTTAGGGGCCATTCAACATCATACATTGCGGGGCCTGGAGAAAAAATGCCAATACGAGTTTCTGTGCGAGCCCAGAACATGCATGGGGTGTCAGAGCCCCGGCCCCCTACTCCCGTCACCACTAGTGACCCTGTTGATGGGGAAAAGCCTGAGCCTGAAGGTAATTTACCATTAATATACTTCCCATTTTCAATATGTTTTAACGTTCATTTTTTTTTTATTGTTTAATTTTTAAATTATTTATGACTGGGGAAACCTTTTCTAAACATGGATGTCAAAAAATATGGTTTTAATTTTGTTTGTCAGACAGAGATTTAAATAGTTTAAAAAAATTTTCATTTTTTGCCAACTGTGATTTATTATTACTTGTCGGATAATTAAATTTCATTAAATATTTTTTGTGACCCAACATGCAATGGATATAACTGGTATTCATATGTAATTTTTTTTTGTAGATCACAAACTGCATTTGCACCCTTGAATGTTGACATTGAACCTGGAATCTTTTTGATAAAAGTATAGCATGCAGGGAGGTAGGAAAAAGGGCGTTTTGGAATTGTGTACAGGTAACAGAGAAAGCTAATGGTACAAGAAGAGCTGCAAAGATTATAAAGTCCCGAAATGCTAGGGAAAAGAAAAAGGGAATAATGTAGTGTATATTATTATTATTATCTGTAATCCCATTATATGCTTTTAACACTTGTGCTCAAAATTAATTAATGACTGGTACTATATCATAAGGATTACCATAACCCGAAT
>WNWK01003411.1:80000-168090 GCA_009830355.1 Cherax destructor | reverse complement strand
GAGGAGGAGGAGGAAGTAGCCTGGTGATGACTGCCTTAGCTAATTTATTAATGTCGTTAGTTATACAAAATTTTTATCACTTTTATTGTTTTCTTACAGCGGAAGTCACACCCCGCCCTCCTGCACACACGCGCGCACGCACGCACGCACACGCACGCACACGCACACACACACACACACACACACACACACACACAATCAAACAGATAACCGCGGCAGCATATGGGCGACTGGCAAACCTAAGATTAGCATTCCGTTACCTTAACAAGGAATCGTTCAAGACACTGTACACCGTGTACGTCAGGCCCATACTAGAGTATGCAGCACCAGTCTGGAACCCACACCTGGTCAAGCACGTCAAGAAATTAGAGAAAGTGCAAGGTTTGCGACAAGGCTAGTTCCACAACTCAGGAAACTGCCCTATGAAGAAAGGTTGAGGGAAATAGGACTAACAACACTGGAGGACAGAAGGGTTCGAGGAGACATGATAACGACATACAAAATACTGAGGGAATCGACAAGGTAGATAGTGACAGGATGTTCCAGAGAGGAAACACAGAAACAAGGGGACACAACTGGAAGCTGAAGACTCAGATGAGTCAGAGGGATGTTAGGAAGCAATTCTTCAGTTAGGAAGTGGAATAGTTTAGCGAACGATATAGTGGAGGCGGGAACCATACATAGTTTTAAGACAAGGTATGATAAAGCTCATGGAGCAGGGAGAGCAGAGACCCAGTAGTGGACAGTGCAGAGGCAGGGCCAGGAGCTGAGTCTCGACCCCTGCAACCACAATTAGGTGAGTACATACACACTCTTTCCCCTTCTCCCCACTCCCTTCCCTGATCCCCCTCTCTCACCTACCTCCTCCCCTCTCCCTCTCCCATTCTCTCTCCACCTCTACTTCTCCCTCCTTCACTCTCTCCACATAATCCCCCCTCTTTCCCCCTCCCCACCTCTCTTCCATTTCTCCACTGTGTCCAGTTTCTCCTCTCCCTCCCTCCACCCCCACAAAAACACTCAGGCAATCACACCACAAAACAACCACACATAAATACATAGTTTTTCAATCTGTGGCATCTTAAAAATAAAAAAAATGGGGTCCCAGAGAGCAGGACGGAAAACTAGGGGACTGGAGGATGAGTCTGCAAAGGAAGATTGGGCAGCAGAGCTCATGAAAAGGGAACATGAGTGGGGAAGGAAGCTAGAGGAGCTTAGCATGAAAATGGAGGAGAGGATAGCTGCAGAAAGCAAGATAATGGAGGAGAGGATAGCTGCAGAAAGCAGGAAGTGGGAGAAGCAAGTCACAACAGCAGAGGCTAAGATACAGAGATTAGAAGAGGAACTGAAAAAAATTGAAACAGCCTAAAAAAACAAAAAGCAATGTGGACATGGTATCAGAAACTGCTACCTCAGTCACAAAGAAGAGGACTGTAGAGAACGGAGTGAAACTGTATGCAGAGGCCCTATCAGACTATTGTGGAGCCCGAGAAAAAGAGAGGATCACATCAGAAACTGAAAGAGAGGGTACAGAGACAAAAGGAGGAAAGAGAGATGGACAGGAGAACCCAGACTCAGGAGGAAGCTCTAATACAACCACCTTCAGATGTCCCCCAACCTGGACAACCCCAATGCAACCAAACAATCTAACCCAAAACACACATGCCATACCCAATGCTTCCACCCACCTCATTACAAACTCCACCTTCACACCAACCACCCATAGTTCCCCATCAGATCTCCCACTTTCCCAACACTGCCATAACAACATACTGGAGTGAGAGATATGGGAGAAAGTGTAAAATAAACCCAGTGAGGAGCAGGGGTGCAGTGGGGACAATACGGGAGCACTGTATTAACATCCGGGGTCCCAGACTATTCAACATCTTACCAGAAGATATCCAAAACACGGCTGGAACCAGTGTAGAAGCCTTCAAGAGGAAACTGGACAAATATCTTCACCAGGTGCCAGATCAACCAGGCTGTGATGGATATGTGGGGCAGCAGGCCTCCAGCAGCAACAGCCTGGTTGAGCAGGCAAGCACCAGACGAGCCTGGCCCATGGCCGGGCTCAGAGAGTAGATACTCTTGAAACTCTTTAAAGGTATATCAAAGGTATATCAAAGGTAACCCCAACGTACCCCCCAGACTACGGTTTTAGAAAAGAAGTTGAAGGTTTGGTATACAAATGAAGATGGTATAACAAATAAATGTGAGGAGTGGTATGAAAGAATAAAGGAGACATCCCCAGACATAATAGCACTCACAGAAACGAAACTCACCAGGATGATAACAGATGCAATCTTTCCACCCGGATATCAAATCCTCAGGAAAGATAGAGGGAGCAGAGGGGGAGGAGGAGTTGCACTGCTCATTAAGAACTGGTGGGGATTTGAGGAAGTGGAAGGAATGGATGGAATGGGCGAAAGGGACTACATAGTAGGAACAATTCAGTCTGAGGGCCATAAGGTGGTAATTGCTGTAATGTACAACCCACCACAGAACTGCAGGAGGCCAAGAGAAGAATGCGACGAGAGCAACAGAGCAATGGTAGACACACTAGCCGAGGTAGCCAGAAGAGCCCACATGGGGAGAGCAAAGTTACTAGTTATGGGTGATTTCAATCACAAGGAGATTGATTGGGAAAACCTGGAGCCCCACGGGGGTCCTGAATCATGGAGAGCCAAGATGATGGATGTGGTACTGGAAAACCTCATGTATCAACATGTTAGAGACACTACCAGAGAGAGAGGTGGGGATGATCCAGCAAGACTGGACCTAGTATTCACCTTGAGTAGTTCGGACATCGAGGATATCACGTATGAAAGGCCCCTTGGAGCTAGTGATCATTTGGTTCTGTGTTTTGATTATATAGTTGAGCTACAAGTGGAGAGGGGAGCAGGAATAGGAAAGGAGAAACGAAGCTACAAAAGGGGGGACTACACGGGCATGAGGAACTTCCTACAAGACATTCAGTGGGAGAGAGAATTGGCAGGAAAACCAGTAAAAGAAATGATGGAATATGTGACAACCAAATGCAAAGAGGCAGAGGAGAGGTTTGTCCCCAAGGGAAACAGAAGTAATGGGAAGACCAGAACGAGTCCTTGGTTCACCCAGAGGTGTAGGGAGGCAAAAACTAAATGTAATAGAGAATGGAAAAAGTACAGAAGACAAAGGACCCAGGAAAATAAAGATAAGCCGAAGAGCCAGAAACGAATATGCACAGGTAAGAAGGGAGGCTCAGCAACAATATGAAAATTATATAGCATCAAAAGTCAAGTCTGACCCGAAGCTGTTGTATAGCCACATCAGGAGGAAAACAACAGTCAAGGACCAGGTAATCAGGCTGAGGAAGGAAGGTGGGGAGTTCACAAGAAACGACCAAGAGGTATGTGAAGAGCTCAACATGAGATTTAAAGAAGTATTTACACAGGAGACAGGAAGGACTCCAGGAATTCAGAATAGGGAGGTATATCAACAAGTGCTGGATGAAATACACACAACCGAGGAGGAGGTGAAGAAGCTGCTATGTGAACTCAATAGCTCAAAAGCGTGGGACCGGACAACATTTCTCCGTGGATCCTTAGAGAGGGAGCAGAGATGTTGTGTGTGCCACTAACACAAGTCTTCAACACATCCATTGAAACTGGGACACTACCTGAGGTGTGGAAGATGGCAAATGTAGTCCCAATTTTTAAGAAAGGAGACAGACACAAGGCATTAAACTACAGACCTGTGTCACTGACGTGTATAGTATGCAAAGTCATGGAGAAGATCATCAGGAGGAGAGTGGTGGAGCACCTAGAAAGACACAAGCTTATAAACGACAACCAGCACGGTTTCAGGGAAGGAAAATCCTGTGTCACAAACCTACTGGAGTTTTATGACAAGGTAACAGAAGGCACGAGAGAGAGAGGGGTAGATAGACTGCATTTTCTTGGACTGCAAGAAGGCATTCGACACAGTTCCTCACAAGAGGTTAATGCAAAAGCTAGAGGATCAGGCACACGTAACAGGAAAGGCACTGTAATGGATCAGAGAATATCTGACAGGGAGGCAACGAGGAGTCATGGTACGTGACGAGGTGTCAGAGTGGGCACCTGTGACGAGTGGGGTTCCACAAGGGTCAGTCCTAGGACCTGTACTGTTTTTGGTATACGTGAATGACATAACGGAAGGGATAGACTCAGAAGTGTCCCTGTTTGCAGATGATGTGAAGTTAATGAGAAGAATTAAATCAGTCGAGGATCAGGCAGGACTACAAAGAGACCTGGACAGGCTACAAGCCTGGTCCAGTAACTGGTTCCTTGAATTTAACCCTGCCAAATGTAAAGTCATGAAGATCGGGGAAGGGCAAAGAAGACCGCAGACAGAGTATAGTCTAGGTGGCCAAAGACTGCAAACCTCACTCAAGGAAAAAGATCTTGGGGTGAGTATAATACCGAGCACATCTCCTGAGGCACACATCAATCAGATAACTGCTGCAGCATACGGGAGGCTGGCAAACCTAAGAATAGCGTTCCAATACCTCACTAAGGAATCATTCAAAACTCTGTACACCATATACGTCAGGCCCATACTGGAGTATGCAGCACCAGTTTGGAACCCACACCTGGTCAAGCACGTCAAGAAATTAGAGAAAGTGCAAAGGTTTGCAACAAGACTAGTCCCAGAGCTAAGGGGATTGTCCTACGAAGAAAGGTTAAGGGAAATCGGCCTGACGACACTAGAGGACAGGAGGGTTAGGCAAGACATGATAACGACATATAAAATACTGCGAGGAATAGATAAGGTGGACAGAGACAAGATGTTCCAGAGAGGGGACACAGAAACAAGGGGTCACAATTGGAAGTTGAAGACTCCTATGAATCAAAGGGATGTTAGGAAGTATTTCTTCAGTCATAGAGTTGTCAGGAAGTGGAATAGCCTAGAAAGCGACGTAGTGGAGGCAGGAACCATACATAGTTTTAAGACAAGGTTTGATAAAGCTCATGGAGCAAGGAGAGAGAGAGAGGACCTAGTAGCAATCAGTGAAGAGGCGGGGCCAGGAGCTATGAATCGACCCCTGCAACCACAAATAGGTGAGTACAAATAGGTGAGTACACACACACACACACACACACACACACACACACACACACAGTTTCGCCTGCACAACAGGCTTCTTTAGTCAAGTACAGACGAATATACCAATGAAGACAGTAGAAGTAGTTTTAAAGTGATCAGTCTGATATTGAGCCTCCCAGCTCAGGCTCACACATTCCAACACTTTGTATGCGCCCCATCCTGCATGATGGAAACTGCCAGGGGAACATAAATAATCTTTGTTCCCACTGTGTAATTTTTCCCTTAAGAATATACTAACAACAGCACCAAACAACATCTCTCCTTTGGTATAACCATTCAGTTACGACCCATCAGCCAGCGCTTCCACTATAGTGGTTTCACCCACATGTGTTAGTGGACACTACCGTATGTACGTATGGGCAGAAAAGCACTAAACACGCTAGGTTCGTTCAGGGCTTTGGATATAAGAAGTAATCAGGTCTGTTTCAGGGTAGAGGAGGGGCAGCTCCAAAGCTTTTCATCAGAAGACCTTCACTAGCATCAGATCACCTTCCTTGAGGGAGCCACTGTCTGCAGCACATCCCAACAGTGATGCTGTGCCTTCACTATAGTGCCAACGGTGATGCTTGCTGTGCCTTCACTATAGTGCCAACGGTGATGCTTGCTATGCCTTCACTATAGTGCCAACGATGATGCTTGCTGTGCCTTCACTATAGTGCCAACGACTCCAATAATTGGGTCAATCTAAAACCCTTGTTAATTGATCTTATCTTTAGAAACACAATAAGATAACAAGTCTCTCTTTCAAACACCAGAAGAAACATTAATACAAGCAACACCTCTCCTTACACCAGAAATTTTCCTCTATCAACTAACGTTTTTCCCCACCATCAAGAACAATAAGTCTAGCATGATTGTCAGGACGCCAGAGTCACAAATCTTTGGTGTTCCTGAACCAGTTGTGGGTGTCCATGAGTCAGCTGACATGATAAGCGCTGTTATCCTGTCATAGTTCCAGGAACCGCTGCCTCAGTGCGCAACACCCATGTTAAATCAGGCGGAAATTATAGTCAAAATCCAAATTTGTTGAAGTTCGCTACGCGTCTTTAAAAAAAGTATATTAAATATACAATATAACGAGACGAAGAGAGGGTGTTGAAGAGTCGTGGTCCCTTTACACTTATTGACTTCTCTCTCAGAACAGACCTCTGGCTGTCTTCAAGAGGGAACTCAAATATTTCTAAAATCAGTTCCTGATCAGCCAGTCTGTTTTGCATATTCTGGGCTGCGGGCAGCAGCCCAGAATATGCACCACAGATCGATCAAGCCAGACCAGGAGGCCTGGTCTGAGACAGGGCCTCGGGGACGGTGGCCTCCAGAAACGAATCCAGGTAACCAGGTAACCTCCGGATATGTATAGGTAGCTTCTAACATTTACAGATAATCAGATAAGTACACAAATATATAATTATGCTTAATCAGTAAGATGTTGACAGTTAAAGAGTACGATATTGATGTTTACAGAGTAAAATGTTGACGTTTAGCGGTAATTTTTTTTTATTAACACATCGGCCATTCCCCACCAAGGTAGGGTGGCACGAAAAAAAGAAGAAAATTCACCATCATTTAATCCATCAGTCTTGCCAGAGGCATGCTTACACTACAGTTTTAAAACTGCAACATTAACACTCGTCCTTCAGAGTGCAGACACTGTACTTCCCATCTCCAGGACTCAAGTCCGGCCTGCCGGTTTCCCTGAATCCCTTCATAAATGTTACCTTGCCTACACTCCAACAGCACGTCAAGTATTAAAAACCATTTGTCTCCATTCACTCCATTCGCTCACACATGCTTGCTGGAAGTCCAAGCCTCTCGCACACAAAACCTCCTTTACCTCCTCCCTCCAACCTTTCCTAGGCCGACCCCTACCCCCGCCTTCCCTCCGCTACAGATTTATACACTCTCGAAGTCGTTCTATTTCGTTCCTTCCTCTCTACATGTCCGAACCACCTCAACAATCCCTCCTCAGCTCTCTGGATAATAGTTTTGGTAATCTCGCACCTTCTCCTAATTTCCAAACTACGAATTCACACCACACATTGCCCTCAGACACGACATCTACACTGCCTCCAGCCTTCTCCTTGTTGCAACATTCACCAACCATGATTCATACTCATATAAGAGCATTGGTGTAACTATAGTTTCATACATTCCACTCTTTGCTTCCATGGACAAAGTTCTTTGTCTCCACAGACTCCTCAGTGCACCACTCACCTTCCCCCCATCAATTCTATGATTCACCTCATCTTTCATAGACCCACCTGCTGACACGTCCACTCCTAAATATCTGAATACATTCACCTCCTCTATACTCTCTCCCTCCAATCTGATATCCAATTTTTCGTTACCTAATTTTTTTGTTATCCTCATCATCTTACTCTTTCCTATATTGGCTTTTAGTGTAAGATGTTGATGTTTAGTGAATATAATACTGAAGTTAAGAGAGTAAGGCGTTGAGGTTCAGAGTAAGAATTTTACATTCTGAGAGCTGAGGTTCAGAGCGTAATATGATGAGTGTTAGAGTAAGATGAAGACATTTAGAAAGTAGGATGTTGTTATTCAGAAAGTATCATTTATCACATCCAACTCCACACAAGAAACACCAACAACATTATAAACATGAGTAACATGCGCTGAGAAGTGCGCAAACGAACTCACACTGAGAGATGATTATCACTGATTTATTCCCTAGGAAGAGCTAAACCCATAAGGTATCTAGTGCCAGGGGTATTGTTTCCTCTGTGACGTTCCATAACGCAGAGTGATGTCATTTAATGTGGAAATGTGTGAGGGTGAGCTGGAAGACTTCAGGAGGGCAAAGAGGATATCGTCAAGCATTCCATTCTAGTTTCATCGGCTTCAGAGGCTTCGTTTCAGCAGCGCTCGAGTTACAGTCACATGGAAATTAACATCTTTTTCTGATCTAACCCATACATATGAGAAATAAAAAATTTATGGCGCAATCTCCATTACAGAACGGAACAAAAACAATATAGAAGGAAAAAAAGAGAGAAGAGAGAAATTTGGATGACACAGTTCATCTAAGAATGAGGCCTGGTCAAGGGCCGGGCCGCGGGGGCGTTGACCCCCGGAACACCCTCCTTCCAGGTTTACGTGGAACACCCTCCAGGTATACATCAATATGGAAACAAATGCAGAGTCATTGTTGCAATAGCCTCTCAAAATTCTGAAACTACATTACTTGCACCATCCTGAACCTCGTGAACAAAATCTACTTCACCTGTACTAAACAAAACCCGCAACACCCACTAAATGTAGGCTGACAAAACATAAGTTGGGCTGGGTTATGCTGCATTACTGAATATTACATTAATTTACCAGAGTGGCAAAGCTGCTAAGCAAGTTTAGTAAAAAAATGGACACTATGCTAAGTGAGACGGTAGCATACAAAGCACGACAGTCGGCACACACACACACACACACACACACACACACACACACACATGAGTTTGACACAGTTCCACACAAGAGATTAGTGCAAAAGCTGGAGGACCAGGCAGGGATAACAGGGAAGGCACTACAATGGATCAGGGAATACCTGTCAGGAAGATAACAGCGAGTCATGGTACGTGGCGAGGTATCAGAGTGGGCGCCTGTAATGAGCGGGGTGCCACATTGGTCAGTCCTAGGACCGGTACTGTTTTTGGTATTTGTGAACGACATGACGGAAGGAAAGTGTCCCTGTTTGCAGATGTGAAGTTGATGAGAAGAATTCAATCGGACGAGGACCAGACAGAACTACAAAGGGATCTGGACAGGCTGCAGGCCTGGTCCAGCAACTGGCTCCTGGAGTTCAACCATCCCCCAAGTGCAAAGTCATGAAGATTGGGGAAGGGCAAAGAAGACCGCAGACGAAGTACAGTCTAGGGGGCCAGAGACTACAAACCTTACTCAAGGAAAATGATCTTGCGGTGAGTATAATATCGGGCACATCTCCTGCCTGAGGCGCACATCAACCAAATAATTGCTGCAGCATACGGGCGCCTAGCAAACCTAAGAACAGCATTCCGACATCTTAATAAGGAATCATTCATGACCCTGTACACTGTGTACGTTAGGCCCATATTGTAGTATGCAGCACCAGTTTGGAACCCACACCTAGCCAAGAATGTAAGGAAACTAGAGAAAGTGCAAAGATTTGTAACAAGACTAGTCCCGGAGCTAAGGGGTATGGCCTACGAGGAAAATTACCACTTGTTAGTGGTGCCGAGGGCCACGACACCTGAACCAGAGGGAAAGAGTTATAGGCTTAGATGCTGCCTAAAGGAGCAAGCCTGCGTGAGTGAGGGAGAGGCAGGCAACGCTGTCCGCAACCACCAACAGACAGAAGCAGAACTTCGAGGATTACATCAATGTCTACACACATGCGAGGAACAATTGCTGATGGTACTAAATACGCATTTATTAGCAAAGTATTTGGGAGTAAATATTTCTTATCTGTACTCGAAAAGATAATATGTCAAACACGTCAGGCACTTGCGGGAGTCAAGTTCTGTTTTGATAAGAAAGATTCTATGCTAAACAAAGAGTTGAAGACACCATCTACAGCAGAGCTGCCCTACATTTCTACTAGAAGGTTTGCTACGCTCCAGCCATAGAACCTACGGCACCCAGATTGCATAACGGCACTCATCCGTCCCCAGCCATAGGGATGGAACCACCGGGTCCCAGCTATAGGGATGGAACAACCGGGTCCCAGCCACAGGGATGGAACCACCGGGTCCCAGCCACAGGGATGGAACCACCGGGTCCCAGCCACAGGGATGGAACCACCGGGTCCCAGCCATAGGGATGGAACAACCGGGTCCCAGCCATAGGGATGGAACAACCGGGTCCCAGCCACAGGGATGGAACCACCGGGTCCCAGCCACAGGATGGAACCACCGGGTCCCAGCCATATTGATGGAACTACCGGGTCCCAGCCACAGGGATGGAACCACCGGGTCCCAGCCATAGGGATGGAACAACCGGGTCCCAGCCATAGGGATGGAACCACCGGGTCCCAGCCACAGGGATGGAACCACCGGGTCCCAACCACAGGGATGGAACCACCGGGTCCCAACCACAGGGATGGAACCACCGGGTCCCAGCCATAGGGATGGAACCACCGGGTCCCAGCCACAGGGATGGAACCACCGGGTCCCAGCCATAGGGATGGAACCACCGGGTCCCAGCCACAGGGATGGAACCACCGGGTCCCAGCCACAGGGATGGAACCACCGGGTCCCAGCCATAGGGATGGAACCACCGGGTCCCAACCACAGGGATGGAACCACCGGGTCCCAGCCATAGGGATGGAACCACCGGGTCCCAGCCACAGGGATGGAACCACCGGGTCCCATCCACAGGGATGGAACCACCGGGTCCCATCCACAGGGATGGAACCACCGGGTCCCAGCCATAGGGATGGAACCACCGGGTCCCAGCCACAGGGATGGAACCACCGGGTCCCAACCACAGGGATGGAACCACCGGGTCCCAGCCATAGGGATGGAACCACCAGGTCCCAGCCACAGGGACAGAACCACTGGGTCCCAGCCATAGGGATGGAACCACCGGGTCCCAGCCACAGGGATGGAATGACCGGGTCCCAGCCACAAGAATAGAACCACCGAGTCGGAGCCACAGGGTTTGAACCAGGGACTCCAACCAGTTTAATGCAATCTGTTCTCCTTCGGGAGCTAATGAGTCATTATGATGAAAAAGACCACCCGTATTATTATAATCAAATATAAGCGCTAAACCACAGGGGTTAGACCACCCGTAAAGGGAGGACTTTCGTGACGAAAACCTGGAAGTACAAGTCGACACAGAGAGAAATCTCAGAGAGGGAGAGCAGTAGGGTGAGCTGAAATTAGGCAACAGCTGAGCAGCAGTTGAGCTTAGATCTGGGACCTGACTGAAGGCATTAACAACTTGGGTGACCTGTTTGCTGAAGGCGTGTATTATGTCCCATTTTACCAGTATGATCAATTTTTCTACACCCTTCTAATATAACTGTTTTGCCTCTTGCAAGTATGTGTTTCTGGTTTTCCTATCTCTGTATGTTCAGAAACTATCTACCATCGCTTATACGATTGTGGGGAAATACGGCTACAGGATGCCAAGTATCTCAATTCAAAGATCCGAGTTCTGAGGAATAAGTTTTGGGTGACAGCAAGTAATTCTGACAGCAATTATGTGTGTGGGCGACGTCAGCCTGAGTTAGTGTACACTACTATCTTGCCCCTTTATCTCACTTCCTTACACTGCCTTGCTTAGAGTCCTGCCTTCCTTAGACACCTGTCTAACTTAGAATGCGAGCCTCCCGCTCGCTGCTAGGCTTATCCTTATCAGCGGCAGGAAATACCAGAGTGTTTTTATCAGCCTTGCAGCTCTGATATGAGATTTTGCCTAAACTGGTGGTGTTTTCACCTGATGGGTCGGTGGAGATAATGATTGATGATGATGATAATAATGACGATGATAATGATGATAATGGTGGTGGTATACCTGGAGAGGGTTTCGGGGGTCAACGCCCCCGCGGCTCGGTCTGAGACCAGGCCTCGTGGTGGATCAGGGTCTGATCAACCAGGCTGTTACTGCTGGTGAAGTTTTTTATTTACTGTGGTTTTATAACTGAATTGAAAGCCAAGAGGTGAAGAGATCGTCTCACGCCCAAGTGTAGACAGTGGTAATCTAAGTGTAGACAGTGGTAATCTAAGTGTAGACAGTGGTAATCTAAGTGTAGACAGTGGTAATCTAAGTGTAGACAGTGGTAATCTAAGTGTAGACAGTGGTAATCTAAGTGTAGACAGTGGTAATCTAAGTGTAGACAGTGGTAATCTAAGTGTAGACAGTGGTAATCTAAGTGTAGACAGTGGTAATCTAAGTGGCTTATCAAGTGTAGAATGAGTCTGACTCTTTCTCCCCTGGGTAAGTGGTCAACTGGATGCTCATGTTAACAATTTGGTTAAGAGGAGAAAATTTGTGAGTAGCCACTTATGTGGTATTTACTAATTAGCTGTCAAGAGTAATTAGGAAGCCCATTCCATGCCACTGGTATGAAAACGGTGGTTATTCCTTGTGTACTAGTGATGTAGGTAGTCCTCACGGTGGTTATTCCTTGTGTACTAGTGATGTAGGTAGTCCTCACGGTGGTTATTCCTTGTGTACTAGTGATGTAGGTAGTCCTCACGGTGGTTATTCCTTGTGTACTAGTGATGTAGGTAGTCCTCACGGTGGTTATTCCTTGTGTACTAGTGATGTAGGTAGTCCTACACGGTGGTGATTACATCCCAACAGGTAGTCTTGGTATTGACTGAATAGTTGTCTTGTATATTATTTTCACAATCTCATATGATCCCTCACCACCACACTCACCCTCTCCCCTTGACTACCACCCCCATGCCTGAACACCACCACCCCTTCATCCACACCCACTACCCCCTTCATCCCCACTCCCTACACCACTACCCCTTCATCCCCACCCCCTACACCACTACCCCTTCATCCCCACTCCCTACACCACTACCCCTTCATCCCTACCCCTACACCACTACTTCCTTCATCCCCACCCCCTACACCACCACCCCGTACACAACCACCCACCACACTACCCCCACTAGAATCTGTATAATAGCGTCATCCATTGAGGACACAGTAAAAATCTCCAGGCGGATATAAGCCAAGTTTTCCAATGGGTTTCAGGAAACAATGTTTAATGGGGGCAAATTTAAGTTACTCCGTTTAAGAAAACCTTAAGGAAATAGCTAGAACGGAGTAAACTACAAACTCTATCCACACAATACAGCGAGAAACTAATGTGAAGGACTTGGGAGTGTTAATGTCAGAGGATCTCACCTTCAGTTACTTTAATTACCTTAATTACTGGAAACGTTTGAAGTCCCTTGTACTCCTTGGAATGCAGGCGAGAGATGCATCATATTCTACACCTGCAAAATTCTACAGGGACTGGTCCCAAATCTACACACGAAAATCACTCCCTACGAAAGCAAAAGACTTTACAAACGGTGCAACATACCCTCAATGAAATACAGGGTGTCATGAATACACTGAGAGAAAACACAGTAAGTGTCCAGGGCCCAAGACTGTTCAACAGCCTCCCATCATACATAAGGGAAATTGACAAATGAGACACTTGTGCAACATTCTTGTATCTTTATTCTGGAAACGCTTCGCCACCCAGTGGCTTCTTCAGTCCATTGCAGAAAAAAAAAGTGGAGGATGAGGAAGCGTTTGAGGTAATCAGTCCTTCAGCCTGGAGTCCCCCCTACATGTCACCACCCCCTACATGTCACCAGTCTCTGCTACATGTCACCACCCCCTACATGTCACCAGTCTCTGCTACATGTCACCACCCCCTACATGTCACCAGTCTCTGCTACATGTCACCACCCCCTACATGTCACCAGTCTCTGCTGTTGGTATCATCACTAGGTTTCTAGGAAACTTTATGGAAGATCTTTATTTCTGCTCACTGACGCCCCTCACTGTGTGATGACGTGACAAGGACACAGGGATAAACACACATCCAGGAGGATTACTTCTCCTCGAAACATGAAGCAACAGTGCAACAGGCACACAAGCAAGGCGAGGCGAGTCATGGGTGAGGCGAGGCGGGGCAGGGTGAGGCGGGGCGGGGCAGGGTGCATGCAAACAGCTTGCTAGGGTTAGAGTGTAAACTGTTACCTCATAACTGAAGCCCATCTTGCCCTCTCTGAGTCACTAAGTTTTAACTAAGAGCGTTCAAGGTCATTGATGTAATGACTTCTTGATATCATTGATATTGTGATGACCTTTGAAGGTCACTGATGCTGTAATGACCTCTGAAGGTCACTGATGTCATGACTTCTCAAGATCATTAATGTTGTCATGACTTCTCAAGATCATTAATGTTGTCATGACTTCTCAAGGTCACTTATATTGTGTGATGACTTCCCTAGGTCACTGATGATGTGATGGCTTCTTGTGATGAATGCCTCTTTGCATAGTCTGTGTTCAATGTGTAGATGGAAGTGATGCGTTTTCAATCAAGAAACCTGCTGACTTGAAACCTTTGTGTTGTTGTTGTTGAGTGAGAGTGGTATTGTTATCAAGATCGACACTCCTTATTGTGACATCACCCACATTAATTAATTTTGGATATGGGAAGTTCATTGACTTCCTTTAGACCACGCATTCTGGAAGGAGTAAGTTAGAGTGAGGAGGAGGAGGAGGAGGAGGAGGAGGAGGTCAGGTCAGGTCAGAGCTGGGCAGAACTTGGTGAATGAGAAACACAGGAAAGTCTTCGGTGGAGGGAGTGAGAGCACTTAGTGGTCTTTTCATCATTGGGAGAATTCAAATTACAGCAGTAGAGGAAATTTAAGGGACTGGCAGTGGAGCTAAGAAGACTGTAGACTTTAAATTGCTAGTGGTATCATTATCCTAGTATTTTAGTTTTTCCTCTCTCCCTTTAAGAATTCACAAATTTAATTTTCCCTGTGACAGTCTATTATTAATGAGTTATCTACCACGAAGTGAAGTGGTTCACTCATACCTCTTTGTAGAAAGTGATAATCTAAGTGGCTAGCCAAGTAGCGAGGGAGGTCTCCTCTGGGTAAGTGGTTAACTGAGTGGCTAGCCAAGTAGCGAGGGAGGTCTCCTCTGGGTAAGTGGTTAACTGATTATCCATCGTCTTCACCTGTACTTTGGTCTTCTTCGTGACGATATGTATCTGAAGTACACTTCTAGTGCCACTTAGTTCCTCTCCAAATACTGGTTCAGGTTCTCTTTTAACATTTTCTTCAAAGCGCAATTCAGGAAGCTCATGATTCATTAACTCCCACTTGATGTTATTGTTAAAGTTAAATTTGTTAAACATACCCTCAATATTGAGCGTGTTTTGTTAATTTGGACTAGTGGGTATACATGTTTGAACTTCTATTATATCGCGGCCTAAGTTTACTGTCTTAGACATTATTTTTTGCACTGGATCCTCATTACTTTCGAGTATTCTCTAGTCTGGTCAGTTATGCTATTTCCTGGCATAAGGAGAATTTATTGCAGTCTTAGTATTCCAATTGAGTGAGACTGTTCATTCAGACTGCCTCCTGGGATTCTCTCTGCTGCTACCAATGCTACGAGTGCCCAAAAGGAATGTGAGAAAACATTTGTGAATCGTTCTTTTGCGGTAGCTTGACATACAAACATCAAATTTTACTGTTACCATGTCTGACGATCACCAGAGAGGAACCTGAAACGTTACCCACACAAGGTGACCTGGATCTCCAGGGAGAATGACCTCTCGAAGCATTTGAAGCAACAGGTGGCTTGATAGGGCAGTGTAGCAGAGGGGAAGTAAGGTGCTGCGCAGGGACGAGGTGGGGGAAGAGAAGAGTCTGCCAGAGGAGGCGGGTATCAGAAGCAAGGAAGGAGCAAGAGCATGAGAGAGCGGAAGAGCCTAATAAATACAAGTCTACATAAATACAGTTACACAAATTATCATATTTATGTGTAAATTACCTAGGATAACCCAAAGAAAGTCAAAGTGACTTATTTCCATTGGGGTCTAACTGACTGATGTCTAGGGCCCTTTATATCTTCTTTGTTAAGCTTGGAACAAAAATTCGGTGCTCATTGGTATTTTTTCTCTCTCTCTGAATGTGTGTGTGTGTTGTAAAGTCCAGTCAGCGGGGTATTTCAAGGCATGGTGTTGGATTTACAAGACGTGCTGAAGTCAATAGTGAAGACAAGGCACTCACAGAGACGTGATCTCAGCTAAAGCTTGTTCTTCACACTCTGTCTTCTCTTCACTGTAGTCACTGTTGAAATGATGAATATAAACCCATATTGGTATTCTCCTTCTCAAGGTCACTGATGTTGTATGTTTGTGATGAGTTCTCAAGGTCACTCACTGATGTTTATGTATGTTTGTGATGAGTTCTCAAGGTCACTCACTGATGCTGTATGTTTGTGATGAGTTCTCAAGGTCACTCACTGATGTTGTATGTTTGTGATGAGTTCTCAAGGTCACTCACTGATGCTGTATGTTTGTGATGAGTTCTCAAGGTCAGTCAAGTCAGCGATGATATCTAGTGATTGTGAGGAATTTTCAGGGTTAATGACGATGTCTTGTGTGCTTATGATGGATTCTCAAGATCACTGATGTTGTTTCGAGTAATTATTACGTACTTATGTTACAGAAGCGCTAAACCCATTCGAGTCATACAATGAGGAAATACTGACATATGAGGAACATCATTAGACGAGGAAAAACATCACGTAAACAACAGAGAGGAAAGCCAAGCCGACCGGCAGTGGTCCAGACCAAGGCCGGGTGAGGTGCGGCGGGGCGGGGCGGGGCGGGGCGGGGCGGGGCGGGGTAGTGATGAGGGAGATGGTGGTGGCAATGGCAAGGGGTAATTGTGGCAAATCGAGACTACTTACTTGTCTTAAGCTTACACTATATGGCTGGGATGATAATCTTTTTATAAGTAGAATGAAATGGTTGGTAGAGCACTGGTCATTAAGCATTTTAATCAAGCAGTTCAAGAAACACTGTAGTTGAGATAATATTCTTCAGCTCTATTGCTAACATAGTTTATCCTTGGTCATGTAAGTTTGGTGCAGGAATATGTCCCTTCATCTCAGATTAGGTTTAAGTACTTGCCTTCCAAAGTCACAGTACAGTTGTTAGAACAGTTCTCAAATAACTAAACGCATTAGACGTTATTTCAGTCTGTATTATCTTTCATCTAAATGGTCCTGAATGAACCCAAACGTCGGCCAGTCTTTCATTTCCAATTTCTGAGATAGTTTTGAATGCCTGTGAATGGTGCCCGGCCCAGCAGGAACAACCTGGTCAACAAGGTTCTTGCTGCTGGTAGACAGTTGCCCCACATATCCATCACAGCCTAGTTGATCTGGCACCTGGTAAGATGTTGAATAATCTGGGGCCACGGATGTTGATACAGTGTTCCTTTATTGTGCCCAAGGCGCCCGTACTTTTCACTGGGTTTATTTTGCACTTCCTCCCACATCTCTCGCTCCAGTATATTGTTAGGGCAGTGTGCTGTAGATTAGGGACAAGGCCCCCAAGTACTTTTCATGTATATATTATCAGGTATCTCTCTCTCCTCCGCTCCAGTGAGTACATATTAAGGACTTTAAATTGTTCTCAGTAATTTAAATGCTTTATTGGCCCTAAGTGGGCCATAGACCATCTCTGTTTTTGAACTCTTAATCAACAAAAAACAAACATGCTTAAAATTTTATTGTATAATATGTAAACAAATCTAACTATATTTCCCATATATTCTCTTCTGTGATTACTAATAAATCTTCAGTCATATTTCGTGTGATCCAGAAAGTAATTATTCCCCGTAAGCAAACGTTCAGGGTTGTTGTTCCCCAAACATGAGGCAAGAACCACCTCAGTGACCTTCACCTTCCATTCTCTCTCTCTCTCTCTCTCTCTCCACACACACACACACACACACCACACACACACACACACACACACACACACACACACACACACACACACACACACACACACACACACACGGTGGAAGGGATAGATTCAGAGTGTTCCTGTTTGCAAACGATGTGAAGCTAATGCGAAGAATTCAAAAGGCTGAGGATCACGTAGGACTACAATGGGATGTGGACAGGCTGCCAGCCTGGTCCAACAACTGGCTTCTGCAGTTTAACCTCACCAAGTGCAAAGTCATGAAGATTGGGGAAGGTCAAAGAAGGGGAGCCAAACACTGCAAATCTCACCCAAGGAAAAGGATCTTGGGGTGAGCATAATACCGAGCACATCTCCTGAGGCGAACATTAAACAAATAACTGCTGCAGTATATGGGCGCCTGGCAAACCTAAGACTAGCGTTTCGACACCTTAGTAAGGAATCATTTAAGACTCTGTATACCGTGTACGTCAGCCCCATATTGGAGTATGCAGCACCGGTATGAAACCCACACCTAGTCAAGCACGTCAAGAAATTAGAGAAAGTGCAAAGGTTTACAACAAGACTAGTCCCGGAGCTGAGGGGTATGTCCTACAAGGAGAGGTTAAGGGAAAACCCGACGACGACACTGGAGGACAGGAGGGGTGGGGGGACATGATTACAACATATAAAATACTATAGAGGAATTGACAAGGTGGATAGGAACAGAATGTTCCAGAGATGGGACACAGCAACAAGGGGTCACAACAGGAAGTTGAAGACTCAGATGAATCACAGGGATGTTAGGAAGTATTTCTTCAGTCATAGAGTTGTCAGGAAGTGGAACAATCTGGAGAGTGATGTAGTGGAGGCAGGATCCATACATAGCTTTAAGAAGAGATATGGTAATGCTCACGGAGCAGAGAGAGAGAGAGTGGACCTAGTAGCTACCAGCGAACAGGCGGGGCCAGGAGCTGTGAATCGACCCCTACAACCACAGATAGGTAAGTACAACACACACACACACACACACTCGACCCCTTCAACCACAACTAGGTGAGTACAGGCTGAGAATCGACTCCTGCAACCACATATTGGTAAGTACACATACACACTCGTGAAGGGGATATTTTAGGTAATTAAAAAGGGGCAGGGGAGGAGGAGCGAAGGGGAAGGGGGAGGGGAGGGAGAGAGCTTTATTAGCGCCTTATTCCCAGCCTGAGAGTGATTGTCACCCCTTCCATCATCCCCTTCACTTTCCCTCTCATCACCCTTCCCTTCTCATCATCCCCCTCACTTTCCCTCTCTTCTCCCCTCCCCTCCCATCACCTTGACCCTCCTCACCAATCATCCCTCCACTCCCATCTTTCCTCACCCATAAACACATAACTCACTTCCCCTTCCCCTCTCCGTCTACTCCCCTTTCCCCCTCTCTCTCCCTCCATCCCTCTCAACAATGCTAGCTGGCAGGACAGTTCTCCATCTCAACATCTGCCTTAATTACTTGCACCTTCTCTGAGTCAATATGTTGTTGTGTTTGTGTCCTCACCCACGTGGGGTTGTGTGGGTCAAGATGCTGACCCTAGCCCTGACTCGCAAGTTTGTGCATATGGTTGTGTAATCTGATAACATGAACATAGCTCAGCACATTTACTGAGCAACTAAACTGACTGAAAGGTTTGGTTACAAGTACTTGTGACACTTTGGTAGACACAGACATTGATCAAACTAAATGTAACGTATGTTGTCAGTTTTATGGTCATGTTCTTCAACATGTCTCATTGTCCACATAGGTATGTCAGGGCAATATAAAATGCCTTATTTTTTTAGATAATAAATATTCTAATGATATAAGTAGTTGTTTTTTTTGAGCAGGGGCAATTAACCAACCAGTTAGCAAAGTGCTGACTCCCTCAGACCAGAAGGGCAAGGAGATGACCCAGGCACCTCACTGTATGCAGTGTGACAGTGTCTGAGTGCAGAACTTGGCCCTACCCGCAAAGACACCCACTTTCTGTCTGATGTTCACACGCGCGCGCGCGAGAGAGAGAGAGAGAGAGAGAAAGAGAGAGAGATATGGGGAAAAAAGGTACTCCAAGAGTAGACCTTATAGGGTTTACTAACCCAATGGAAATAAGTCACTGAGTTTTTTGGGTTATCCTAGGTTCTCTACACATATGCTGCTATGTATGATACTCTATGTAACTATTTGTGTATACCTGAATAAACTTACTTACCCCAACGGTATGTAAGCCAGAATAATCTAGTAAAGCCAGTTTGGCTTGTCTCCGTTGGAGGTCCTTAGGTCAGGTTAGGTTAGATTCGTCAGGAAACAGGACAAGTGTTACCTGACGCGGGTCTTATTCATATACTGACCTATCACTAGAGTTTTCGGTCATCTGACAGAGGCCAACACTGGCTTACCCATCCATCCCTTTAAAAATTGGTATTCCTTCTTCAGGTAAACAGAGTTAAAGTCGGAGGCTAACAACAGTGAAAAGCTGTGTTACACAAGGCACAGTACTCGACCCCATCCTGGTCCTCTTCCACAAATCTGTCATAGACAGATGTGTAAACCATAGCACTGTGTCTTCCTCTGCAGACGACAGTAGAATCCACTGAGGACACGGTAAATCTCCAATCGGATATTTACCAAATTTTTCATTGGGCCGCAGAAAACAATATGATGTTCAATGAGGACAAATTTCAGTTACTCCGTTATGGAAAATTTAAGGAAATAATAGCTAGAACGGAATATACAACAAAATCTAACCACACAATAGAGCGAAAAACCAATGTGAAGGACTTGGAATCTCACCTTCAAGGATCACAACAGTGTCATTATCACACCTGCTAGGAAAATGATAAGAGGGATAATGAGAACCTTCAAAACAAGGGATGCCATGTCAATGATGATCCTCTTTAAGTCACATGCTCTCCCTAGGTTGGTATACTGCAATACACTAACAGCCCCATTCAAGACAGGTGAAATTGCTGATCATGATAATGTACAGGATGTATTAGTCAGTCAAGCACCTCAATTACTGGGACTGTTTGAAGTTGCTTGACTTGTATTCCCAGGAACCCAGGTGAGAAAGATACATCAAAATCTACACCTGAAGAAATCCTAGAGGGATTGGTCCCAAATCTGCTCACAAATCACTCCCTACAAAAGCAAAAGACTCGGCATACGGTATATCTCCCCCAATGAAAAGCAGGGGAGCCATGAGAGAAAATACAATAAGTATCAGGGGTCCAAGACTGTTTAACAGCCTCCCATCATACATAAAAGGAATTACCAATAGACCCCTGGCTGCCTTCAAGAGGAAGCCGGGCTGTGGTTAGTACGTTGGATTGCGAGTGGCCAGCAATAACAGCCTGGTTGATCAGGCCCTGATCCACCGCGAGGCCTGGTCAAGGACTGGGCCGCGAGGGCGTTGACCCCCGGAACTACAATCCAGGTAGGTCCTTTCCCAGGCATATAAGTCAAAGGACCCCAATGGAAATAAGTCACTGACTTTTTTGGGTTATACTAGGTTCTCTACACACATGCTGCTATGTATCATAATCTATGTATCTGTATTTGTGTATACCTGAATACACTTACTTACGTCTTGCCTCGTGTGGGATTCAACTCCACGTTCTCTCGGGTGAGCAGAGCGTCTTACAACTATACGTCAGCCACATTCAACAAATACTTGATAAATAATTCCTAGTTCTTTGTTGGGTTGACTGGACAACACGCGCCTGTTCGCCTAGGTTGTCACATGACCTTGAAAATGTGTTGTTAATGCACTCATTGATTTGTTTGTGATGAGGGAGGGTAAACGGGGAGCGAGGGGCTGTCATGTATCGGCTCCGTAGTTAGGCTATTTTGTCAGGTGGTGGTGGTGGTGTTTGTTAGCAAACAACACTGTGACACAGGTGTTAATGAGATGACCCATCACAGGTTTAAGCATCCGCTGACTCTCCTTAGCTAGGTTTTTCACCTCGTTAAAAAAAAAGATCACTACTTGGTAGTATTTTCTAAGATAAGATGATAAGTAAGTTTATTTAGGCACAGGTACACATATGTACAATTATCATATCTATATGTGTAAATTACCAAGTAAAACCTGAAAAAAAAGTCAGGCAAGTGACTTATTTTAACTGGGTTTCTCACTGTGAAAGGTGTTACTAATTTTTGGCCTCGTGGACCCTTGATACTATACTCAAACTGTGTTGAATTTGCGTTTAGGAAGTATAGGGTGATGTTCGCTCAAGGATCTCAATGGAAATAAGTCACTTTGTCTTTTTGGGGGATTATCCTAGGTAATTTACACTACGTATGATAACTGTACTTGTGTGTACCTATGCCTAACGGTGCCCCGTGGCCTGGTGGCTAAAATCTCTCGCTTCACCCGGTGAGGGTCCGGGTTCGATTCCCGGCGAGGACAGAAACAATGTCATATGGACTACGCTTGCTCTTCATGGTACTCTGCCTTTACAAAAAAACTGAAAGATAAGCTGCAAATCACCCAGAACAAAATGGTACTATTCATCCTGGATCTGGGTCCAAGAGAACATGTAGGCCAGGATGAATTACAATAATTGGATATGCTGAATATTGAAGACAGAGTAAAACAACTTAAGTTGAATAAAGTTTATAAAATTGCTCACAAACAGTGTCCAGAATATCTCGCTGCCAATTTTGTCAAGGCTGGGAACCAAAGCAGTCATAGTACTAGGGGCAGAGAGCACAACTTTGTAGTACCCACAGTCAGTGGCCAGGCTTCAAACACCTTTTATTGTACAGCAATAAAGGAATGGAACAGACTGCCTGCACATGTCAAAGCCAGTCATAGCATCAGCCAGTTCAAGAAGAGAACCAAAAGGTACCTAATGAATGTAGCGACAGAAAGGGAGGAGAATGATTTTTTATTTTTTTTAGCTAACACACATGTAAATGTAAATAACTCTTTTTACCTTATTCCTAGTATATCTCCTTCATAGTATAATAATGAGATATTATCTCATTCATAGTATAATAATAAGTATTAAAAGGACCCCAATGGAAATAAGTCACTCTGACTTTTTTGGGTTATCTAAGTTCTCTTTATATATGCTGCTATGTATGATGATCTATGTATTTGTGTATACCTGAATAAACTTACTTACTAGTTGTTGCGAGGAATGTCGCCCACATACACAGTGTTGTTGAGGTGGGTCGATCTCTAGTTGCTAGCTCACCTTGTCAGCCACTAACTATTTTTTTTTTTTAGCTTCATTTTAAGGAACGTAAACATTCTCTGTTTTTATCCCATCCACTGTTTGTCTTCCACGTGTAGTGGAAGACAAACACATGACACCCCAATAATAATAGGTCACTGACTTTTTTGGTTTATCCCGGGAAATTTTCACATATGTTAAACTATGTATGATAATTGTACTTATGTGTTCATGTACCTAAATATACTTACTCTCTCCAACTGTTATCACCCATATTACTCTCCCTTTTCTTCCCTCCATCTCCTATCAATCGCCACCCCTTCCTCCCTCCCATCTGTCACTATCCCCTTCCTCCCTCCCATCTGTCACTATCCCCTTCCTCCCTCCCATCTGTCACTATCCCCTTCCTCCCTCCCATCTGTCACTATCCCTTTCATCCACCTCCCATTTTTTTACCCTACCTTTAAACCCCTTATACCAAACTCAAAACTCAAGACTTCAACTAACTCGCACTTTCTTCTTATAGGTTTCTTCTGAGTAACTTTTTCTGTGCACTTTTCACTCTTTTTCTTCATATATTTTCAAGAAAAAGCTTCGAATAGTCTTTGTATAGTTTTATATAATCTCTATATTGGTTTGCATAAATTTTATATATTTTTTATACTGTTCCGTATTTTTTTTATATACTTTTTGCATTGTTTTGTAATGTTTTCCATTGCTTGCATGTATAGTGTATACAGTATAAGGTAACTGTATATATACACTAATTGTATATACAGTATAAAGTAACTGTATATATACACTAATTGTACATACAGTATAAGGTAACTGTATATATACACTAATTGTATATACAGTATAAAGTAACTGTATATATACATTAATTGTATATACAGTATAAGGTAACTGTATATATACACTAATTGTATATACAGTATAAAGTAACTGTATATATACATTAATTGGATATACAGTATAAGGTAACTGTAAATATACACTAATTGTATATACAGTATAAGGTAACTGTATATATGCACTGTAATTGTATATACAGTATAAGGTAACTGTATATATATACACTAATTGTATATACAGTATAAGGTAACTGTATATATATACACTAATTGTATATACAGTATAAGGTAACTGTATATATACACTGTAATTGTATATACAGTATAAGGTAACTGTATATATACTGTAATTGTATATACAGTATAAGGTAACTATATATATACACTAATTGTATATACAGTACAAGGTTACTATATATACACAAATTGTAAATACAGTATAAGGTAACTGTATATATACAATGTAATTGTATATACAGTATAAGGTAACTGTATATATACACTGTAATTGTATAGTATACAGTTATATAAACCCTTTCGTACTACGTACTTTCCTTGCAATCAGGAGGAAGCATTAAACCCGTAGGGTTCATAGAGAACCTGGGGAATGGGATGCAATTAGGTTCGATCCAAGTTAAGGGAAAGGGTAACTCCCTTTTCCCAGATCAAAAGCCTTACATCAGAGTAAGGCTGGAGAACAATAAGCAACGGTGTCTGGTCTACCACTGACTCACCCCTGCCAATACCTGTGCCAGGAACGAGGGTTAATAGTCAGGTAGGGTGCCAGAGTCTTGCTGCCCACAATAGCGAACAACGTTTCGCTGTATAGAGAGCTTTATCGAGAAATAAGGTAGAGAGCTTTATCGAGAAATAAGGTAGAGAGCTTTATCGAGAAATAAGGTAGAGAGCTTTATCGAGAAATAAGGTAGAGAGCTTTATCGAGAAATAATGTAGAGAGCTTTTTCGAGAAATAAAGCTCTACTGGGCGAAACGTTGTCCCAATTAAAGGTTGTTCTGTACTTTTTCTTTTCACTGTTACAAGTTCAGTTCTCTATATTAAGCAAACTTCTTTATTTACTTACTAGAAAGTAATACAATAAGTAAAAGTATTTAAAGTGAAATAAGTAAATTTATTTAAGTTCATTTACACAAAATTAGATATTTACAATTGTCTTGCATAGTAACATAAGTGTAAGTCACCGAGGACAATCCAATAAAGTCAAAGTGACTTATTTTCGGAAATAAAGACATTACCTACGTAACTGGAGGTTTATTGTGATAGCCTTGAAGTAAAGTGTTTCACTAAATCTCTGGTTTTCCCCTGCTAGTAACAACTAATTTTAAGTGCGTGAATGAAAGCTGGCACTTAGACGAGCCGTAAAGCAAGGTGCCATGTGCTTGAAGGCAGTATAACTGACGAGGAGGGAAGCGATGTGGCACCAGCGCATGAATCGTGGTGTAACTCTGGGTTGGGGGTGGGGGGGGGTGTTGTGGGGGATGGGGGGTTGCTAGGAGGGTCTTCTCCATGGGGGATGGGTGGCTCTCTCTACACTATGAGGGATGGGAGGGTCCACCATGTGGGGGACACGCCTCTCGGTGTATATACGCTGAGAGTCATACACATCTCGGTATATATACAGTGAGAGAGACGTACACCTCTCAGTGTATATTTACAAGACGACTTACTCCTTGCGATGTATATACAATAAGACAGCCACCTCGTTGATGTATATACACCAAGACAGACAAACATATTTTGTAAGATATACATCACTCAGTATATATCCACTAAGATATACATCACTCAGTGTATATCCACTGACATATACACATCACTCATTGTATATCCACTGAGATATACACATCACTCATTGTATATCCACTGAGATATACACATCACTCATTGTATATCCACTGAGATATATACATCACTCATTGTATATCCACTGAGATATATACATCACTCATTGTATATCCACTGAGATATATGCATCACTTATTGTATATCCACTGAGATATATACATCACTCATTGTATATCCACTGAGATATATACATCACTCATTGTATATCCACTGAGATATATACATCACTCATTGTATATCCACTGAGATATATACATCACTCATTGTATATCCACTGAGATATATACATCACTCATTGTATATCCACTGAGATATATACATCACTCATTGTATATCCACTGAGATATATACATCACTCATTGTATATCCACTGAGATATATACATCACTCATTGTATATCCACTGAGATATATACATCACTCATTGTATATCCACTGAGATATATACATCACTCATTGTATATCCACTGAGATATATACATCACTCATTGTATATCCACTGAGATATATACATCACTCATTGTATATCCACTGAGATATATACATCACTCATTGTATATCCACTGAGATATATACATCACTCATTGTATATCCACTGAGATATATACATCACTCATTGTATATCCACTGAGATATATACATCACTCATTGTATATCCACTGAGATATATACATCACTCATTGTATATCCACTGAGATATATACATCACTCATTGTATATCCACTGAGATATATACATCACTCATTGTATATCCACTGAGATATATACATCACTCATTGTATATCCACTGAGATATATACATCACTCATTGTATATCCACTGAGATATTACATCACTCATTGTATATCCACTGAGATATATACATCACTCATTGTATATCCACTGAGATATATACATCACTCATTGTATATCCACTGAGATATATACATCACTCATTGTATATCCACTGAGAATATACATCACTCATTGTATATCCACTGAGATATATCATCACTCATTGTATATCCACTGAGATATATACATCACTCATTGTATATCCACTGAGATATATACATCACTCATTGTATATCCACTGAGATATATACATCACTCATTGTATATCCACTGAGATATATACATCACTCATTGTATATCCACTGAGATATATACATCACTCATTGTATATCCACTGAGATATATACATCACTCATTGTATATCCACTGAGATATATACATCACTCATTGTATATCCACTGAGATATATACATCACTCATTGTATATCCACTGAGATATATACATCACTCATTGTATATCCACTGAGATATATACATCACTCATTGTATATCCACTGAGATATATACATCACTCATTGTATATCCACTGAGATATATACATCACTCATTGTATATCCACTGAGATATATACATCACTCATTGTATATCCACTGAGATATATACATCACTCATTGTATATCCACTGAGATATATACATCACTCATTGTATATCCACTGAGATATATACATCACTCATTGTATATCCACTGAGATATATACATCACTCATTGTATATCCACTGAGATATATACATCACTCATTGTATATCCACTGAGATATATACATCACTCATTGTATATCCACTGAGATATATACATCACTCATTGTATATCCACTGAGATATATACATCACTCATTGTATATCCACTGAGATATATACATCACTCATTGTATATCCACTGAGATATATACATCACTCATTGTATATCCACTGAGATATATACATCACTCATTGTATATCCACTGAGATATATACATCACTCATTGTATATCCACTGAGATATATACATCACTCATTGTATATCCACTGAGATATATACATCACTCATTGTATATCCACTGAGATATATACATCACTCATTGTATATTCACTGAGATATATACATCACTCATTGTATATCCACTGAGATATATACATCACTGTGTATATCCACTGAGATATATACATCCAGTATGAAACTTTTCTTACCATCCTATTAACTAAAGCGACCGTCATCTCCTTCACGTTAAATACATAAGTCAGTTTACACAGGTAAACTATTTATGTTAAATTACTTTAAGGTTATGAAACGAATTCTACAAAATTTAATATAATTAACACAAATAAATGTAAGAATCTTATGTTTTGATGTTCGGAGAGGAAGCCGCTAAGCAATGGAAGATTAGCTAAGATAGCAAGATCACCGGACAGATTTTCCTCTTTTTTTTTTTGGTTTAACTGCTGTACCGATGGTCTGGAATATTGCCATAGACTTGGATACGCATTAAACCCGTAAGGGTCATACAGCACTTGGGGGAAAGGGGAGATAATTATGTTTGATCCGATGGAAGGGATGGTAGGTCTATCTTCTTGGATCAAGGGGCTCTCCTTCAAGGCATTGTGTGAAAAGACTTCCTGGCTATATTTCTAATGATCACACCTCTCAAGTGTATATTTTTTTATCAATATGTTCTCTTCAGTTAAACTGTGTGATATCTGCACTTTAAAATATATTATTACTGTGTAAAGCATCTGCAACGTTGCTGGAATGATTCCTTGCAAGCTGCCACAGCTACTGACCCAACAGTGGCATGGTCAATATCATCATCGCTCTATTTTACTGAACCCATGTGGCATGCCTGACGATATCTTCATCCCTATAATGGAATTCTTAGATAACCTATAATGGAATGCATAACGATGTACAACTCTCTATATATAGGTTTGACCCTATGAACTCTGACAAGGGAGTAGAGAGATCCTAGACCCAGCTATATGTCGCCTGTTCAGTATGTACTTAACAATATCTATCAGCCTGAGCCTCCCAGGCTGATAGATTTCACTATCTCATGAAACAAAATATCTTATATAATGGAGTACAAGAATACCATTCTGCATCAAGAGCGTGTTAGATACATATACTCCCTAATCTTTATTAAATGTTATATAGATCAGGGTACTTAATGCTGATGCTCAGTTAATTTGAAAATCACGGCCAGAGAAATACTGATTTTTTTTATTTAAAAAATATTATTTTTTTATTAAAACACATAAGAGTCAGTTTTTGCGATAGTTAAATATTTCATATATTCTCTCCCCACACCGAATATACGCAGAGGTGTGTATATAATCCCTATATAAACACTGACTTTGCGTTAATTCATAACGGAGGGACAAAAGCGTTCTTAATGGAAGTGTACATGACTTGCGCACATGACCCATAATCTTTAAATCTAGATTCAAATGACCTACTCTCCACAGTAGTGGTGAAAAACACGTGGAACAGTAAATTTTTCATTGGAACAATTTCTCTGTGAAGAGCTTGATTAGGTGATGATAATCAAGATCTTTTCCTCACAAGTTTCTAACTTACCAAGCTAAATCAACTTCTTCCTTGTAGCGCTTGTCTGTGGGCCGATGATTGACGTATCATCTTGAAAGACTCACCTTTTTTCTTAGAGAGAGATTGCAAGGAAGGAAAGTGAAAAAAAAATATTCTAAATGAAAGAACCTGGAAAACTCTATGTTTCTCATTGATTGTTGGACATCAATAGTGGTAACTAAAAATATAAAGGTCGTATTAATGGAATGATCGTATAAATGTTTACTGTAATTTAACTATCAAAAACCCTTTCGAAGATAGGAAATATGGAGAAGAAATTGAAAACTGAATAGTTAACGTCTGGAAAATACGTGGTCTTGAAAAATAGTGAAGTTGATAAAGGTGTTAGTTGTCACAGTTGCCATTCCTTGTTGACTGTTATTTGAAGATTCACAAGACAAACTGCAGCCGCTGATGGAGTCTGTGAGGATGAGTAAAAGTGGGAGGCTGACAGCGAAGGAGAGCAAGTTGATGAACATTGCAAGGCACTTTGGCAGGAGGATATGCGGATGTTACCTCTTACCCACCTCCGCTTCTGTACTCCGTGAGGCTCGGCAGCGAACTGCTGTAAACCCAGAGGACTGAGGAGATGAGCGAAGTAAGCCTATGATACACAATGACGTCAGTAGGCCGAAACTTGATGACTCATTGAAGTGATACTCGTGTATATTTGAACGTTCTATGGTTACGCTCAGTCACCGTGCGGCGGCGGCTGTTCGATTGTAATTTACTTATGGTTAAATATACGTTAAAATAAGCTTATGTAACCTAATCCACCCTCACCTAACTTTACCTAACGTAAAATAAAGAACAATTCATATAAGTTTACAGGAATTTGTTTAAAATTCAGGCTAGGAAGGTCGTAAGACAATTGTTCAAAGGATATACAATCATAGACACATTGAACACGTTCTATGAACAAAAACCTTTAACATTACCTTTTTTTCTTCCTCTGTTGTTATTGACACACACAGAGGGATGTGTATCTCTTATTGTACATACGCTGAGAGTTTACATTAATCTATTTAAGGGCTTAAAGTTGTCTTAACTGGTGGCAAGTGATGTACAGCCTTAATAACACTGAGTAGCCTACAAGATTTAAACCCAGTCAATCAAGAAATTAACCTAGTTAATTAGTGGTAGGTTGTACTTTGTCCTTCACAAGCATAACATAATAGATATACCTTTGAAGAGTTTCGAGAGTATCTACTCTCTGAGCCCGGCCATGGGCCAGGCTCGTCTGGTGCTTGCCTGGTCAACCAGGCTGTTGCTGCTGGATGAGTTGACCAGGACGCTGATGAGTTGGCCAGGGAGTATGTCATCAAATTGGCCAGGGAGTTGAGTTGACCAGGACTCGTGTTACCAAAGCCAAGATGTTGACCAGGACTCGTGTCACCAAAGCCAAGATGTTGACCAGGACTCGTGTCACCAAAGGCAAGATGTTGACCGACTCGTGTCACCACCAAGATGTTGACGGACTCGTGTCACCAAAGGCAAGATGTTGACCAGGACTCGTGTCACCAAAGCCAAGATGTTGACCAGGACTCGTGTCACCAAAGCCAAGATGTTGACCAGGACTCGTGTCACCAAAGCCAAGATGTTGACCAGGACTCGTGTCACCAAAGCCAAGATGTTGACCAGGACTCGTGTCACCAAAGCCAAGATGTTGACCAGGACTCGTGTCACCAAAGCCAAGATGTTGACCAGGACTCGTGTCACCAAAGCCAAGATGTTGACCAGGACTCGTGTCATTAAGTTAGTCATATGGTCGCATGTGCATTTAATAACATTTATTACGGCTACGTTTCACTCTCCACAACAATACAAACAACAGAGTAATAGGCACAGAGATTATACAGGGTGTTTCAAAGAGATCGGCCCAATTTGGGTCTATCTTTTTAAAACACCCTGTGTAAGAGGAGACAGGTGAGGTAACCAGCTCTTGTGTGTCCTGCGTCCATGGCTCCTGGTAAGCCAAATGTAGACGTAATAAATGTCAACTACCCCGCGGCTATGTCCATGGCCAGGCCTCCCGGTGGATCAGGGTTTGATCAACCAAGCTATTACTGCTGGCAGCACGCAATACAACTTACGAACCAAAGGCCGGTCAGGCACTGACTTTTGGTATCTGTTCAGGGGTCTATTGGTAATTTTCCTTATGTAAGATGGGAGCCTATTTAACAGTCTTGGGCCCCAAACACTTGTTGTTTTTCTCTTAGTGTATTCGTGGCACCCCTGCATTTCAATGGGAATAAGTTGCACCGTCTGCTGAGTCTTCTGTTTGCAGATTTGTGACCAGTCCCTGAAGGATTTTCCAAATGTAAATCATTATACATCTTTCTCGCCTGTTTTCCAGGTAGCACAGGTCAAGGAACTTTAAACTTTCCCAGTTATTAAGTTGCTTGACTGAACTACGTGCAGTGAAGGTTGTCTTTATTAAATGTCTTAATTATTAAGGGGAACTATTATTTTAAATTCAAAATATACAGAAAACTAACAAATAACTGTTCATATGCGCACTATTATATTTCATATCATGACAGAGTTAAAGTTTCTGTATTTTCATCGACGTTTTTGAGAGATTTGCGTATTTGCAGCCCAAAGTTCATAGATGAAGAAATCTTAAAGATTATGAAATAACTAATGACCTAAAATACCCAAAATACTTAATTAATAAATCTTTTAAATTTGCTAGAAATGCATTTTGTAATTATAAAGGGACAAACAACCATATTCAATCAATAATATGTGGGTTCTCCCTTACTATGAAAACCTTTGATAAAAAAAAATAGATACAATAAAAAAAACTTCTGGTTAAAACTTTTCCCCATAAAAATGTTAATGGCTGTGTATAAGAAGATTCCCTGTAAAAAAATGTAATCAAGTTTATTATGGTCAACTGAAAAAACCTTGAACTAAGATTACAACAATATAAATATAAAATTAGAACTGGACAAGAGTCTAATGTTCTGTTTATTCATGCGAGAGATTTTAGCCAATTGATTTTCAAAAGGCCGAGAAAGTTGTATCATGCAGGTAGAAATATAATTGAAATATAGTTGAATCAACCTTCACAAAAATAATTTTTATTTTAATGTGAAAATTGGTTTAGGATTATACAAATTAATTCTTTTACAAGTAAAAAAAATGGGAAGAATTTAAACTATGCTTGACGAGTCGTCGATCATCTCACCCGCATCATAATGGGACGGGTGTAATGTCGGGTGTGATCGTGAGGTGATATCTCAGCCTTATAAGCCATCTGCTGTTCATTTATTTTTATATTCTTTGATAGTGGGAGAAATCACCAAAGCGCTTGGAATTTCGCTATTTTTTCCATAGTGATTGTTTTGCATATTGTGATATCACCTGTTTACTGTGATCTTATTTCATATACATACGCCCACATACACACACACACATATATATATATATATATATATATATATATATATATATATATATATATATATACACAAAATAGACACACACACTTCTCAGTATAGAAGCAGTACTTACACTCTGTGGGTGTTTACTTACCTAGTGGTCACCAGATCTGTGAATGAGTAAGCCTTGGCTCACCCTGGATGCAATGATGCAATGTTAGTTGTTGCATATACTTACAGTGTGCGGCCAAAGTCGCTTTACCGTGAATAATCAATGTGTTTGGCTACGCTGGGAATTGGCAACAATTATTTTAATGCAATAGGTGTATTAGTTACTTGACTACATTACTGAGTATAGTAGTGAGTTGACTAGCATGCTGGATGCTGTAGTGAGCTGACTAGCATCCTGGGTTTATTAGTGAAATGACTAGCATGCTGGGTGCTGTAGTGAGTTGGCTAGCATGTGGGTGCTGTAGTGAGTTGGCTAGCATGTGGGTGCTGTAGTGAGTTGGCTAGCATGTGGGTGCTGTAGTGAGTTGGCTAGCATGTGGGTGCTGTAGTGAGTTGGGCAGCATGGGGTGCTAGTGAGTTGGCTAGCATGTGGGTGCTAGTGAGTTGGCTAGCATGTGGTGCTGTAGTGAGTTGGCTAGCATGTGGGTGCTGTAGTGAGTTGGCTAGCATGTGGGTGCTGTAGTGAGTTGGGACTAGCATGTGGGTGCTAGTGAGTTGACTAGCATGTGGTGCTGTAGTTGGCTAGCATGTGGGTGCTGTAGTGAGTTGGCTAGCATGTGGGTGCTGTAGTGAGTTGGGACTAGCATGTGGGTGCTGTAGTGAGTTGGCTAGCATGTGGGTGCTGTAGTGAGTTGACTAGCATGTGGGTGCTGTAGTGAGTTTGCTAGCATGTGGGTGCTGTAGTGAGTTGGCTAGCATGTGGGTGCTGTAGTGAGTTGGCTAGCATGTGGGTGCTGTAGTGAGTTGGCTAGCATGTGGGTGCTGTAGTGAGTTGACTAGCATGTGGGTGCTGTAGTGAGTTGGCTAGCATGTGGGTGCTGTAGTGAGTTGACTAGCATGTGGGTGCTGTGGTGAACTGACCAATTTGCTTCGAGGAGTACCAAGTTGATTATAATATAATAATAAAAATAATATATATTTCTACAAGTACATGTACAAGGTATACAGACCATAGCTGACATCAATGACGTACTACTATATAGAAAGCCGCCTTGTTATGCAGAGCATTTCGGGCAAATTAGGTCAATTCTATCCCAGGATGCAACCCACACCAATCAACTAACATCCAGGTACACATTTCAATGATGGGTGAACATGGACAGCTGGTGTCTTATGGAAACACGTTCTGTTTCCACCCGTACCGGGGATCGACCCCTGGACTTAGTGTGTGAGCTGAGTGCGCTAGCAATCAAGCTACATTTCATAAATATATTCATAACTAAGCACTAAAACCACAAGGCACAACGTCGTGGATACAGTACTGTGTACGCTGATGCCGAGTTTGCAGGTTCGAGTCCTGTTGTGGACTGAGAGACTGTTTGCGAATTGTTAAGCATATATATATATATATATATATATATATATATATATATATATATATATATATATATATATATATATATATTAGTACTCACCTAGTTGTACTCACCTAGTTGTGGTTGCAGGGGTCGAGTCAAAGCTCCTGGCCCCGCCTCTTCACTGGCCGCTACTGGGTCACTCTCCCTGCGCCATGAGCTTTATCATACCTCTGCTTAAAGGTATAAATGGATCCTGCCTCCACTACATCGCTTCCCAAACTATTCCACTTCCTGACCACTCTGTGACGTGTGTGTGTGTGTGTCTATATAAACATTATAATATTTTGTGTTTACCTGAATATCCTTTATTGAGAAGAACTGGAGACAACATAAGTGTGCAGATACTTTAGTCTATAATAGCTACACAGTGGGAACAAAGTTAGCCCAATATCCACCTTAAGGACCCACGTGAGGCTGAGCGGCAGTCAAAACAACAGAGAGAGATCAGAAGGTGGCACCACTGGCTGAGAAAGCAAGGATGTGGCACCACCGCCCGAGACATGGTGTAAGTCTGGCCCCTGGGGGTGGGTGGACCCTGGCCGTTGTCTGGGTGGTGGTGGATGGACCTTGGCCCTGGTCAGGGATGGGGTGGGTGGTTGGTTCTGGGTGACACTGGGGTTGGGGAGGCAATGTTACGTTCGACAGGAGATGTCAATTAACCTCTCAAATTTCTCAGTGATTCACCAGGACTCATCGCTTTCTTAGACTTATAAAAAATTATTCTCAATGAGCAACTTAACGACGTAGCGTCATCGTCACCTTGACGACGGAAATATATAATTTTGTCGTAAAAAAAAAAAAGGAAAGAACAATAATAACTTATAGGCAACAGCATCAATATGCCATGAGTGTTCAAGAGTATATTGATCGAGACACGTGTATCTATCAGTGTTTATACACCGAGGTGTGTAACTCTCAGTTAATATACAACAAAAGGTGTGTGTCGCCCGTGTATACTCTAAGAGGTGTTTATCTTAATCCTTGCTTTAGTACTTAAAGCATTCTTGAATGATGGCAAACAGGTAGCAAGTAGCCTTAATGACCCTCGTCAGGTCGACAAGATTTAAGTAAATTAAACAAATGACTGAACAATCACTTCAACTAATAATAATAATACAGTTTAGCCAATATTAAAGGGTAATTAAGTTTATTTAGGTACAGGTACACATACCTGGAGTTTACCTGGAGAGAGTTTCATGGTGGAACAGGGTCTGATCAACCAGGCTGTTACTGCTGGCCGCACGCAAACTGACGTACGAACCACAGCCCGGTTGGTCAGGTACTGACTTTAGGTGCCTGTCCAGTGCCTTCTTGAAGACAGCCAGGGGTCTATTGGTAATCCCCCTTATGTATGCTGGGAGGCAGTTGAACAGTCTTGGGCCCCGGACACTTACTGTGTTGTCTCTCAGTGTACTCGTGGCACCCCTGCTTTTCATGGGGGGAATGTTGCATCTCCTGCCGAGTCTTTCCTCATTCTCATATCAGACATAGACAGAGATGTAAACCATAGCACTGTATCATCCTTTGCAAATGATACTAGGATCTGCATGAGAGTGTCATCCATTGAGGACACGGCAAATCTCCAAGAAGATATAAACCAAGTTTTCCAATGGGCAACAGAAAACAATATGATGTTCAATGAAGACAAATTCCAACTACTCCGTTATGGAAAACTGGAGGAAATAATAGCTAGGAATGAGTATATTACAAACTCTAATCACACAATAGAGCTGAAAAGTAATGTGAAGGACCTGGGTGTGGTAATGTCCGAAGACCTCACCTTCAAGGACCACAACAATGTCACTATCACATCTGCGAGGAAACTGACAGGATGGATAATGAGAACATTCAAGACAAGAGATGCTAAGCCAATGATGATCCTTTTTAAATCACTTGTTCTCTCTAGGCTAGAATACTGCTATACATTAACATCCCCATTCAAGGCAGGTGAAATTGCAGATCTAGAGAATGTAAGAGAACCTTTACTGTACGTATAAGTTCCATCAAACACCTTAACTACTGGGAACGCCTGGAAGCACTAAACTTATATTCACTGGAGCGCAGGCGAGAGAGATATAACATAATCTACTCCTGGAAGATTCTGGAAGGACTGGTCACTAATATGCACACAGAAATCACGCCATACGAAAGCAAAAGACTTGGCAGACGGTGCAACGTACCCCCCAGTGAAAAGTAGGGGCGCCACTGGTACACTAAGAGAAAACACAATAAGTGTCCGGGGCCCAAGACTGTTCGACAGCCTCCCACCAACCATAAGGGGCATTACCAGTAGACCTCTGGTTGTCTTCAAGCGGGAGCTGGACAGAAACCTAAAGTCAGTGCCTGATCAGCCGGGCTGTGGTTCGTACGTTGGACTACGTGCAGCCAGCAGTAACAGCCTCGTTGATCAGGCCCTGATCCACCGGGAGGCCTGGTCATAGACCAGGCCGCGGGGACGTCGATCCCCGGAATGCCCTCCAGGTAGACTCCAGGTAGGTAGGAGTGATTTTCGTGTTCAGGTTTGGTACCAATCCCTCCAGGACCTTCCAAGTGTATATTATCATGTATCTCTCTCGCCTGCGTTCCAGGGAATACAGTACAATTACCATAGATAATAATAAAAAAATAATAATATCTTTATTTCTACAAGTACATGTACAAAGTATACAGATCTAGCTGACATCAATGATATAGTACTATATAGAAAACTCCTTTTTATGTAGAGCATTTCCCGCAAATTATGTCAGTTTTGTCCCAGGATGCGTCCCACACCAGTTAACTAACACCCCAGCTACCCATTTTATACTAATGGGTGAACATAGACAACTGGTGTAAGGAAACACGCCCAATGTTTCTACTCTCGCCGGGAATCGAACCCGGACCCTCAACATGTGAAGCGAGAGCTTTTGCCACCAGGCCACGGGCCACATATATGTAAATAATCTAGAATAACTCCAAAAAGTCAGTGACATTTCTATTAGGGGTTCTTGTATATAATGTTAGTTTAATATCTTTATTATGCACCCTATACCTATGGTGTGGGCGGTAGTCAAAAGATTACAGAGGTACATAATGGGTCCAGGGACTGGACCCGAAAGTTATGATAGCTGAACTAGTTACAAAGGTAATGAACTCCAGGTAGATCTGGTCACAATCATGGCAAGTTACAAAGGTAATGAACCATCTACCCTCCTATACATGGTTACAATCATGAACAAATTACAAAGTAATGAGCCACTGACACACCCGGTCACAATTGTAATAAGTTATAAGTACAAACATTAAGTGGGTCACACACCCACACGAGCGCGCGCACACACACGAGGGCGCACGCACAGACACACAGGAGCTATGTCTCGACCCCTGCAACCACAACTAGGTGAGTACACACACACACACACACGGAGACAGGAGAGATGGAGGGGATATGATAATGACATATAAAATACTGAGAGGAATCGACAAGGTGGACAGAGACAGAATGTTCCAGAGATGGGACACAGCAACAAGGGGTCACAGTTGGAAGTTGAAGACTCAGATGAACCACAGGGATGTTAGGAAGTATTTCTTCAGTCACAGAGTTGTCAGGAAGTGGAATAGTCTGGGAAGTGATGTAGTGGAGGCAGGATCCATACATAGCTTTAAGGAGAGGTATGATAAAGCTCATGGAGCGGGTAGAGTGACCGAGTAGCGGCCAGTGAAGAGGCGGGGCCAGGAGCTGTGACTCGTCCCCTGCAATCACAACTAGGTGAGTTGTGGTTACATACACACACGGAAGGAATAGACTCAGAAGTGTCGCTGTTTTCAGATGATTTGAAGTTGATGAAGTTGAGGACCAGACAGAACTACAGAGGGATCTGGACAAGCCTGGTCCAGCAACTGGCTCCTGGAATTCAAACCCACCAAGTGCAAACTCGAGAAGATTGGGGAAGGGAAAAGAAGACTGCAGATGGAGTATAGTCTAGGGGACCAGAGACTACAAACCTCACTCAAGGAAAAGGATCTTGGGGTTAGTATAACACCAGGCACATCTCCTGAGGCGCACATCAACCAAATAACTGCTGCAGCATACGGACGCCTAGCAAACCTAAGAACAGCATTCCAACATCTCAATAAGCAGTCGTTCAGGACCCTGTACACGGTGTACGTTAGGCCCATACTGGAGTGTGCAGCAAAGGGACATGTCCTACGAGGAGAGGTTAAAGGAAATCAACCTAACGACGCTGGAGGACAGGAGAGATAGAGGGGATATGATAACGACATATAAAATACTGAGAGGAATCGACAAGGTGGACAGAAACAGGATGTTCCAGAGATGGGACACAGCAACAAGGGGTCACAGTTGGAAGTTGAAGACTCAGATGAATCACAGGGACATTAGGAAGTATTTCTTCAGTCACAGTTGAAAGGAAGTGGAATAGTCTGAGAAGTGATGTAGTGGAGGCAGGATCCATACATAGCTTTAAGAGGTATGATAAAGCTCATGGCGCAGGAAGAGTAACCCAGTAGCGACCAGTGAAGAGGCGGGGCCAGGAGCTATGACTCCACCCGTGCAACCACAACTAGGTGAGCACACACGTGGTAATGCTTTATTTACAGTGAGCAAAGTCAGGGTATTTTTCCAGAATGGTCTGTAATATACCACTGTGGATAAAATACTTTGACATATCTTGAACATTTCTGAATGAGTAGTCTCTGAATTCATTAATTTTATCGCACTCCAGTACATAATGACGCAGGGTGTGACAATAATCCAACTGGCAAAGTTTACATCTTGTTTGGTCTACATCTGCTGGTGGTGATTTAACCTGCCAAAGATACTTGTAACCCAGCCGGAGGCGGGCGGTGGTGACATCCAAGAGTCTGCTTATTTTGTTGGCTGCACCATAGACATGTGGCTCCTCCTGCATGATAGAATGATGATAGATGGACTGACTGGTGTCAATCTCCCTGAGTCTTAAGTCAATAAAGTTCAATTGAAGTTTTTTCGCATTATTGTTCTCAAACTCCTAACTGACAAGCCAAGATTGTAATCTACCCCTCTTTGAAAGCATACAGCTTATCCAATTCATCACTTCTATCATGCATCTGGTAGTGATGTATCGGATATCCGCATATGCATCCGCATCCGAATCCGCGGAACATCCGCTCAATTTCTTACATCCGCATCCGCAAAATAAGTAAGACATCCTCATACACATCCTCATCCGCGGATATCTAAATTTTCACATCTGATACATCTCTAATCTGGAGACCAATGCGAGATGGAATCCACAGCATGTGCACTCTGACTCCACTGTCCACAATCTTACCATACCTGTGTCTGGCTTCTGACACAAGCATGCCACAATTTATACTTAATGAGTTGAGAGCATTTATCGATGACAGATAATCAGTTACAATTAAAGTGTCAACCTTAGATACATGGACTTATTTGAGTGCAAGGAGTATGGCAAACAGTTCTGTTTGAAGGGTAGAGGCCCAGTTATTGATGCGTGCTCCAATTTCTTTATGAGAGCCATCACTCTGTACGACAACAGCAGCACTACCAGCTGTACCAGTGGATTGGTGTACGGACCCATCAACGTAAATAATTTGTGTAAGTGTGTTCTGTGTGACTAAGTAATCAGTACAGCTTAAGGCATCCTGTTTGGCTCCAAGACGAAGCTTTGGTTGTGATTTAAGAAGAATTTTTAGGGAAAATGGAGGAATGGTAGTTTGGAATGGGGTCATATCCCACGGAGCGGGGAAGTGCTGCTGTTGCCTTGACATAGATCATGTAACTGGTTCATGCGGAGGTCGGTTCCAGTTTTTTCAATCCATCTGGAGGGGTGTTCACCAGTGCTGAGGAAAGTTTGGAGGGTCTCTGTGCAGGGGTTTGAATGGGCTAGCCTAAACATATTGACCCCAATGAGGATATTTCTTTCAGTAACACGATCTCTGATGTTTGGAATATCAAGTTCTTTCTGCATATTTAAAATTTTGGCAGTATGAGGAGGGCATCCTAGGATGATCCTCAGTGCTTCGTTCTGCAATTTTTCCAGCCCTCCAAGCTTCCAGTCAGACACGAGAGCAAGTAGTGGCGCAGCATAATCAACCAATGATCTAATATAAGCAAGATGCATCTCAGGGGTGAAACCCTGCCACAACTAAGTGCTCTCAACCTTTCTTTGTATTGACGACAAAGTCTCGTTACAACAGGTCTAAGTAGTGGTACCTCAAAGCCTAGATACCTGTATAAGGTTACTGTGTCTCTCTGTCGAGGACGACTGGTGAGTATCTTTGTTTTATCAGTAGAGATTATCAACCCCAGGTCCTGACACGAGCTTAGTACATTGTTAAGGATGTTTTGGGTGTCGGAGAATCCGGTGGTGTGAATCCTTATATCAGCAAAACTAATCATATAATGATGGGGCTGGCTAGGCATAGCATTAAGTAAAGCATTAATTAGAATATTGAATAGAGTGGGACTGAGCCCACCTCCCTGTGGGGTTCCTAATTCAAAATCTTTAGTTACACTTCTATGTCCCTGGAACAACACAGATAATCTAATGCTTTTTAGTCACAATTTACAATCTTAGCTTATAAATCTGTTCCCAAATAAACAGGATATATACACTGAGAGGTGTATGCCACCTGTTGTAAATATACCGAGAGGTTGCTTTAATGTCGTTATGAGGGATTAAGGTTTTCTTGACTGCTGGTGAACGATTGTCATGCGGTGTTGATGACCCTTGTGTACTCGGTATTAAGCTGTTGTCTTACTCAAAACTAGTTTAGTTTATGTTAAAAGTATTTTGTTTTCTTTAGTGTTTTAAATAGAAAACGAAGAATGTAAGTGTATCTTTTATATAATATTTATAATCCTTGAGACAATAGAGTAAGTTTATTCAGGTATATACAAATACAGTTACATAGATTATCATACATAGCAGAATATGTGTAGAGAACCTAGGATAACCCCGGATTTTTAACCCCAGAGGGTTAGCCACTCAGGAGAACCCATGAAAGTCAGTGCGTCATCGAGGGCTGTCTTATTTCCATTGTGGTCTTCAGTCTTGTCCCCCAGGATGCCACCCACAACGATCAACTAACACCCATGTACCTACTTGCTTGCTATGTGAACGGGACAACCGGTGTAAGGAAACACACCAAATATTTCCACCCATGACGGCATTAACCTCCGAAACCCTCTCCATATATACTCACCAGGTATACCAGGTAAAAGCGAGAACGCTGCCTACAAAAAACCCCAAAGGAAATAAATCACTTTGACTTTCTTGGTGTGAGAAATTATCCGAGTAAATTTTACAGGCAATGTCTTAAATTATTTCACCCCCATAATTGTGAAGAAACTTTGGTACATCAAACAGTTTACACTTACTGATAGTGATGCACCTCAGAGTGAAGTGAGACTTAAGGTCACCAGGTCACAATAATATCCCACCTTCTCAGGTCATCACGTCTCACACGTCTGCACCTTTAATTATTATTAGAACATACAGTTCTAAAATTTATTTGAAAAATTATGCCAGTAACACTGACATATTATGTGTGGACTGAATATATTAAATAATGACTACCTGACTTGAGTAATTTGCTTGGATAAGAACATAAGAACATAAGAAAGGAGGAACACTGCAGCAGGCCTGTTGGCCCATACTAGGCAGGTCCTTCACAATCCATCCCACTAACAGAATATTTGCTCAACCCAATTTTCAAAGCTACCCAAGAAATAAGCTTTGACAATTCTACCCACTCATGCGCGAGTCCCACTCAAATCCAACCCCTCTCACTCATGAATTTATCCAACCTAAATTTGAAACTACCCAAGGTCCTAGCTTCAATAACCCTACTAGGCAGACTGTTCCACTCATCAACTACCCTATTTCCAAACCAATACTTTCCTATATCCTTTCTAAATCTAAACTTATCTAACTTGAATCCATTATTGCGGGTTCTCTCTTGGAGAGATATCCTCAAGACCTTATTTATATCCCCTTTGTTAATACCCATTTTCCACTTGTATACCTCGATCATGTCTCCCTCATTCTACGTCTTACAAGTGAATGTAATTTTAGGGTCTTCAATCTTTCTTCGTAAGGAAGATTTCTAATGCTATGTATTAATTTAGTCATTCTACGCTGAATGTTTTCTAACGAATTTATGTCCATTCTGTAATATGGAGACCAGAACTGAGCTGCGTAATCTAGGTGAGGCCTTACTAATGATGTATAAAGCTGTAATATAACCTCTGGACTTCTGTTGCTAACACTTCTTGATATAAATCCCAGTAATCTATTTGCCTTATTACGTACGCTTAGGCATTGCTGTCTTGGTTTAAGGTTGCTGCTTACCATCACCCCCAAGTCCTTCTCGCAATCTGTATGGCTAAGTTCTACGTTATTTAACTTATAAGTGCTTGGGTTATGGACACTCCCGAGCTTCAGAACCTTGCATTTATCTACATTGAACTGCATCTGCCACTTTTCTGACCACGAATTAAGTTTGTCTAAATCTTCCTGAAGTTCTATGACATCTATGTTTGAATCAAACATCAAAAAAGTATAAAGGACATTTCCAAATAACTCACCAAATTAAGATTTGGCATCATATCCTAACGCCTCCCTTTCGGTAGGCAATTTATATTGGCCAATACAAATTAACATACCTGTAGTGAGAATTAATACTCTGGGAGGCGGACATTACGTGTGGTGTGAACTTTATCAATATCTGACAACACTGCTTCTATTACTCCGAATATCATTTGAAGATTCGGCCGATTTCCAAATTCCTTGAGAGAGCCAACACTACCTCTGAGGACGGCCACCCGAACATTACTCCATTCAATTTTTCCATTTTTTAACCTCTTCCATTGGGTCAAAATAGAGCCGAGACCCGAAGCCAGCCTTCTACACCCGTCTTACCCATACTGACTGCTGCCATCTACTCAACCCACCTCCCCCACTCAGTTGGAAGCACTCACTCGCTTCCTCACAAGTAGTTTGGGACTGTCATTAATACTTCATAGTTACATTACTTTATTTTAGCACTTCACATACACATTATTTATAGGAAAATTAAAATTTCCATACTTGGGTTATCCTAGGTAATCTACATATAGTATACTGCTATACGTATATGAAAATTTATGTAACTAGAATTTATTTATTCCTGTACCTGAATAAACTTACTTGCCACGGGCCAATGTGCCAGACTTCCTTCATCCCAAAGGTGGTGATTAAAGTATACCCTGGGAATATATGCACCAAGAGACATACACCTCACGGTGTAAAAGTCTTGTGACTAATAACAATTCTCCAGCTGAGATACTTCTTGATGGATAAAAGTACCAGAGTAGGGATGTGAATTTGGTATATTTGTACTTGTAATATTCGCCAGGACAGAGTCTTGACACGGGCCTTAGTCTTTCGACGACGTGTCATTAGTATATGTACAGTATAATACATGTTGATATAACAAGATTACAGCTGATATTTAACATGTTTATATGGATTTCAGTTCGAATCTCCGGCACCGCTGGAAAACATTAGGACGTGTTTCCATAAGACACCTGCTGTCGATGTTCACCCATCAGTAAAATGGGTACCTGGGTGTTAGTCGACTGGTGTGGGTCGCATCCTGGGACAAAACTGACCTAATTTAAACTATACCACAGGTGGGATTAGAACCCGCGATCAGTCTCAAAACTCCAGACCGACGCGCTAGGCACTGGGCCAGCGTCGGTCTGGGGTTTTGAGATTGATCGCGGGTTTTAACCCATTCCGTGGTATGGTTTGTTTGCAAACGTGTCATTACGATTTCGTGAGTCATTTGCCTGAAATGCTCAGCATAACAAGCGGATTTCTATATACTAGTAGTATGTCATTGATGTCAGTTATGGACTGTATGCCTTGTACATGTACTTGTAGTAAATATATTATTATTATTATTATTATTATTATTATTAGTCACTAAACATATAGATTTAACAACTGGTTCAACTCACTACTGCATCCTAAGTGACATCAGATTATTGTATGTTTTGCATATGCAGTAATTCGATATAAATAATTGTGTAGTAATGGCAATTTACACTATGTATGAGAATTGTACTTATGTGTACATGTGCCTAAATAAACTTACTAAGGATTATAAATATATAAAAGAGATACCCTACATATTTCGTTTTCTATCTCTAATACACTAAAGAAAACAGCATATTTTTAACATAAACTAAACTAGTTTTATGTAAGACAGCAGCTGGGGAAGAATAGTAAGTAGTAAAGTAAAGCAAAGTAAATTTTATTTCATTGCAGATTGCAGATTACATAGGTATTGGTAATTACAATGTAAATTGAGTGCAAGGAGAGCCACTGACATGCCATGGCATTAGGGGCAGCTTAATCTAGTAACTTAAAGACTATGTATACTTAATATTAGAGAAATTTATTGAGTTTATTCTAGTTAAAAATTGTTTTCAAAATTACAATATGATGAAATTTTACTGTTTAAATTATTATATGATGATATTAGATTGTTACAGGTGTTTAGATTCTCGAATGGTAATATGGAATTGAGATTATCTTAAGGAAAATAACATTGAGCATTTTTGACATTAACTTATAATATGAGTATTTAGTTTTGATTGAGTAGGGGGTAACATAATAGTAACATATTAAAAATTGAGATTATCGTATAGAAAAGTAATAATGAGCATTTTTCAAAGTAGTTTATAGTATGATCATTTAGTTTTGGGTGAGTAGGTGGTTTTTGAGTTGAGTCTTAAATTGATTTTCAGACAAGATTATCTTAATATTTACTGGTAATGAATTCCAGATTCTGGGGCCCTTTATGTGCATAGAATTTTTACATAGGTTGATATGAACACGGGGTATATCAAAAAGTGATTTGTGTCTTGTGTTGTGGTCATGGGTCCTATTAAAGTTGGCGAGGAGAATTTTGAGTGGAGGGTTTATATTAGAGTGTAAAGTTTTATATATGTAGTAGGCACAAGAGTAAGTATGAATGTTCTTTACGGTGAGTAGTTTTAGACTTTTGAATATTGGTGGAGTATGCTGTCTAGAGTGGGAATTTGTTATCATTCTGACTGCGGCCTTTTGTTGTGTTATGAGTGGTCTAAGGTGATTTAATGTTGTTGATCCCCATGCACAGATTCCATAGGTGAGATACGGGTAGATAAGTGAATGATATAGTGCAAGGAGAGCTGATTGTGGTACATAATAGCGTATCTTTGATAATATGCCTACTGTCTTCGAGATTTTCTTGGAAATTTGTTTTATGTGTGTTTGTAATTTAAGGCTACTGTCAAGGTGGATTCCTAGGAATTTTCCCTCTGTGAGTCTTGTGATGGGTGTACCATTGAGCGTTATGTTAAGTGGAACATTTGTGGCTTTGCTTCCAAACTGTATGAAGTAGGTCTTGTCAGTATTGAGAGTAAGCTTGTTAGTCGTCATCCATGTTGATATTTTCTGTAATTCGGCATTAACAGTGTTGGCCAGTATAACTGGATTTGGGTGAGAGAAGACATATGTTGTGTCATCTGCAGATAATAATAATAATAATAATAATAATAATAATAATAATAATAATAATAATAATAATAATAATATCTTGATTTACTACAAGTACATGTACATGGTATACAGGCCTAGCTGACATCAATGACATGCTACTATATAGAAAGCCACTTGTTATGCTGAGCAATTCGGGCAGATTAGGTCAGTTTTGTCACAGGATGCGACCCACACCAGTTGACTAACACCCAGGTACCTATTTTAAATTGATGGGTGAACAGAGACAGGGACAACAGGTGTCTCATGGAAACACGTCCCTAATTTTTCCAGCCGTACCGGAGGAGATTCGAACCCCGGACCTCAGTGTGTGAGCTGAGTGCGCTAGCGATCGAGCTACGGGACACCTAGAGATAATAATAATAAAGAGATGATAATAATAATACACTTAACAACTTTACGTGTATACATACCGATATATTCAGTCTCAGTACATATACATCAGGAGTGACAAACTCATCATTAATAGTCTTAGTCATATGACTAAGACTATTAAGATTGGTTAATAGGGTACCAAGCCTACTGACTACTCGAGGTATATTTACAACAGGTGGCATACGCCTAGAGAGGGCTTCGGGGGTCAACGCCCCCGCGGTCCGGTGTATATATCCTGTATATTTAGTAAGATAATCATTGCTTTATAAGCTAAGATTGTAAACTGTGACTAAAAAGCATTACTGTTGGTTAAATTGTATTCTTCTTCTTCTTATTATTATTATTAAGCAGATATACTAAACGTGTAGGCGTTTTACAGCGAACGGAAAACTCGAATTAATCAAGTTTAGTCACTTATCGCTAGTTACACTAGTCGTGTACATTAGTTAAACTAGAATATACACTAGTTCCACTAGTCATGAACACTTGTTCCACTAGTCATGAACACTTGTTCCACTACTCATGGACACTAGTTACAACAGTCATGGCCATTAATTACAGAAGTCATGATCACTAGTTACATTAGTCGTGGACACTAGGTATGGACTCCATTTGTACTAGTTATGGACACTAATTCCACTAGTCACGGACACTAATTACACTAGTCATGGGCACTTCTTTTACTAGTCATGGACACTAGTTGCACTAGTCATGGACAATAATTCCACTGATCATGGACACTAGTTACGCTAGTTATGATCATTACTTATATTAGTCATGGGCACTAGCTACACAAGTAATGAACATTAGTTGCACTAGTCATGGTCACTAGTTATGCTAACTTTACACTAGTCATGACTGCTATTTACACTTGTCATAGACACTAGTTACACTAGCTATAGATATTAGTTACCAAGCCATTGATGATCCTCTTAATTCCCTTGTACTTTCTAGGCTGGAATACCACTATGCACTGAAAGCCCCTTTTAAAGCAGGCGAAATTGTAGTTCACTGGACTGATAAGGTCAGTCAGGCACCATAATTACTGGGAACGTTTGCAGTCCCTTGACCTGTACTTCTTGGAAAACAGGTGGAAAAGATACACCATAATACGAAGAGTAATATATTAAACAGAGTAGTCAGAGAAGGTATACAATTCCTACAAAATGAAGTATTAGACACATGTACAACATCTGGGTATCTTTATTTATAGACGTTTCGCAATCCAGTTACTTTATCAATGTGATAAGTTGTACATAAATGGTATACAGTACATACAAGATGAAGAATTAGGTACCCAGATGCTGCACATGTGTACTTCATCCTGTCGGTAAAGTATATCATTTATGTACAACTTGTCAGACACTGCAGCATCGTGGAATCTTAGTACAGAGGACATCTATACAACCTTCTTGCTTACTACTGGCCCATTCCTTGGGTATAACCTACTTCCACTGGGAAATCCCGCCTACCAGTGACAATGTCTTCGTCTGCTGCACCTTGCCAGTATATAAGCGCCAAGCTCCATGACTGTGCTTCAGTTCCTTCAAGACTACGATACCCTTCACCAACTCCAAGGCTGAGGGACTCATTACCTCATCTTTTTTTATAATTATTCATTCTTCAAATTACGTCATTGTATTGTATTGATAAAGCCACTGTTTGACAAAACGTCTACAAATAAAGATAACCAGATTTTACACGTGTCTAATTCTTCATCAAAGTCAGAGGAGGATACAGTGAAAAGCTCTGTTCCACAAGGTATAGTATTCGTTCCCATCCTTTTCCTTATCCTCACATCTGACATAGACAGAGATGTAAGCCACAGCACAGTGTCCTCCTTTGCTGATGATAGTAGAATTTGCGTGACAGTGTCATCCATTGAGGACACTGCAAATCTCCAAGCGGATATTAACCAAGTCTTTAAATTGGCCTCAGAAAACAATATGAAGTTTAATGAAGACAAATTTTTATCTACTCCGCTATGGAAAACTCAAGGAAATAAAAACGGTATCGGAGTATAAAACAAATTCCAACCACACAATAGAGAGATAAATTAATGTGAAGGACATTGGAGTGATAATGTCAGGGAATCTCACCTTCAAAGATCACAACGATGTCTCTACCACATCTACTAGGAAACTGATAGGATGAATAATAAAAAATTTCGAAACTAGGGATACCAAGCCAATGATGATTCTCTTCAAATCGCTTGTTCTCTCTAGGCTGGAATATTGCTGTGCATTAACAGCCCCTTTCAAGGCAGGCGAAATTTCAGACCTTGAGAATATACAGGGAACTTTCACTGCACGTATAAGTACAACAAAGCACCTAAATTCCTGGGAACGGTTGAAGTCCCTTGACCTGTACTCCTTGGCGAGAAAGATACATGATAATATATACACTTAGAAAATCTTAGAGGGACTGGTTCCAAATCTGCACATGGAAATTACTACCAACGAAATAAAAATACTCGGCAGGCGATGCAACATACTCCCCTCCCCCCAATGCAAAGAAGGGGCGCCATGAATACGGTAAAAGACTACACAAACAGTGTCAGGGGCCCAAGACTGTTCAACCGTCTCCCAGGGGGATTACCAATAGACCCCTGGCTGTCTTCGAGAGGAAGCTGGACAGGCACCTAAATTCAGTACCTGACCAGCCGGGCTGTGGTTCGTACGTCGGTTTATGTGCGGCCAGCAGTAATAGTCTGGTTAATCAGGCCCTGATCCATCGCGAAGCTTGATCATGGACCTAGCAACGGAGGCGTTGACCCCCGAAACAGCCCCCAGGTATAGTCCAGGTATTACATACTATATAGAAAGCTCCTTGTAATGTAGAGCATTTCGGGCAAATTAAGTTAATTTTGTCCTCCGGGTGCGACCCACACCAGTCGGCTAACACTGAGGTTCCTATTTACTGCTAGGTGAAGAGGGTCAGCAGGTGTCTTAGGGAAACACGCCCCCAACGTTTCCACCAGTAACGGGGATCGAGCCAGTGTTCTCTCATTCAGGAAGAAAGTATAATTTACTCTTCAAGCAAGTTGGCTGAATGTTCTTGATACAAGGAACTGAAGTTATCCTCTCCTTCCTTGGTTCAAACCTGATTACTTTCTTTTCTCTAGGCATAATATGAATCTTACAGGTTTAGCACTTACCCATACCTGTAGTATACCTGGAGAGAGTTTCAGGGTTCAACACCCCCGCGGCTCAGTCTGAGACCAGGCCTCGTGGTGGATCAGAGTCTGATCAAGCACAAGCAGGCTGTTACTGCTGGCCGCACGCAAACTGACGTACGAACCACAGCCCGGCTGGTCAGATACTGACTTTTGGTGCCTGTCCAATGCCTTCTCGAAGACAGCCATGGGTCTATTGGTAATCCCCTTTATGTATGCTGGGAGGCAGTTGAACAGTCTTGGACCCCGGACACTTAATGCGTTGTTTCTCAGTGTATTCGTGGCGCCCCTGCTTTTCATCGGGGGAATGTTGTATCTCCTGCCGAGTCTTTTGCTTCCATAGGGAGTGATTTTCGTGTGCAAGTTTGGTACTAATCCCTCTAGGATTTTCCAAGTGTATATTATCATGTATCTCTCTCACCTGCGTTCCAGGGAATACAGATCAAGGGCCATCAACCATTCCCAGTAATTTAGATGCCTTATCGTACTTATGTGTGAAAGTGCTTTGTACACTCTCCAGGTCAGCAATTTCGCCTGCCTTGAAGGGGGCAGTTAGTGTACAGCAGTATTCCAGCCTAGAGAAAACAAGCGATTTGAAGAGAATCATCATGGGCTTGGCGTCCCTAGTTTTGAAGGTTCTCATTATCCATCCTATAATTTTCTTAGCATATGTGGTAGATACATTGTTGTGGTCTTTGAAGGGGAGATCCTCTGACATGAATGACGATCATCATGATCAAGATAATAATAATAATAATAATAATAATAATAATAATAATAATAATAATAAAAATAATGAAATTAATAATAATAATAATAATAATAATAATAATGAAATTAATAATAATAATAATACATGCAATATTGACTGTAAAATTAGTAAAAGTGAATACATTGTTTATATTGGAAAACTTCGATAAAGTTGTCTAGTGATGTTATATAAACAAAGATACAAACTCTCAAAACTGCAACATTAAATCATGTGGTGCGGGAGGCGGCCACCACCAGCCTGGTTGATCATGGTGTCAGGAGGCGGCCACCACCAACCTGGCCAACAGGTCGGGGACCTGACCTCACTGATGATCATCACCGGAAGCATTTACAGGTCAATCAGTGACCAGATGCAACCAATCACATGTATGCCTCTACCACGCCACCAATGACCTTGTAAGGTATATACGCGTTAGTCACCACTAGATAGGTTATATATTCCACCAGGTGCACACAAACTAGGTAGCCTTACATACACAAAGCCTTCTCAGAGGCGCAAAAGCTGTACTATATTCCATTAGCTGTACACAAACTAGAAAGGCTTACACACGCACAAGCTTCTGAGAACCGCAAGCAACTTTACGTAACAAAGGCTCAGCTCAACTGCGGGGAGGAAGCTGGGCGACGATAGTTCCTTGGCTTACGTGAAGTGTTCCTGTCCAGTGTGCTGCTTACTGCCTCCCTCTTGAGGCGCTACTGCCGCTTCTACGCCTGTCGTGTGTGTGTGTGTGTGTGTGTGTGTGTGTGTACTCACCCACTCACCTATTTGCTATGTATGGATCCTGACTTCAATACATCACTCTCCAGATTGTTCCACTTCCTGACAACTCTATTTCTAAAGAAATACTTTCTAACTTCCCTGTGACTCTTCTGAGTTTTCAGCCTCCAGCTGAGACCCCTTGTTGCTGTGTCCCATCTCTGAAACCTTGTCAATTCCTCTCAATATTTTATATGTTGTTATCATGTCTCCCTTAGTCCTCTTGTCCTCCAGTGTCGTCAGGTTGATTTCCCTTAACCTTTCCTCGTAGGACATACCCCTTAGCTCCGGGACTAGTCTTGTTGCAAACATTTGCACTTTCTCTAATTTTTTGACGTGCTTGACCAGATGTGGGTACCATACTGGTGCTGCATACTCCAATATAGGCCTGACGTACACTGCGTACAGTGTCTTGAATGACTCCATACTCTTGTGTCGAAATGCTATTCTTAGGTTTGCCAGGCGCCCATATGCTGCAACAGTTATTTAGTTGATGTGAGCCTCAGGAGATGTGCTCGGTATGAAGCTCACCCCAAGATCCTTCTCCTTGGGTGAGATTTGCAGCCTTTTGTCCCCTAGTGTGTACTCCGTCTGCAGTCTTCTTTGCACTTGGTTGGGTTAAACTCCAGGAACCAATTGATGGACCAGGCCTGAAGCATCTCCAGATCCCTTTGTAGTCCTATCTGATCATCGTCCGCTTGAATTCTCCGCATTAGCTTCACATCGTCTGCAAACAGGGACACCTCTGAATCTATCCCTTCCGTCATGTTATTCACATATACCAGAAACAGCACTGGTCCTACGACTGACCATTGTGGAACCCCGCTCGTCACATGCGCCCACTCTGACACCTCGTTACGTACCTTCACTCGTTTCCTTCCTGTCAGTTATTCCCTGATCCATTGCAGTGCGTTTCCTGTTATTATTGCCTGCTCCTCTAGCTTTTACACCGATCTCTTGTGCGGAAGTGTGTCGAAAGCCTTCTTAGAGTCCAAGAAAATTCAGTCTACCCATCCCTCCCTCTCCCGACTTCTTCCTTTGTACTACTATTTTGGGATTTTTTTTCTTGCCTGAATAATACCTGAAGGAAGTTTTCGGATGTTAACGCCTAACTGATCAAGAAATAAATTGAAGAACTTATTAAGTTATCTCCTCAAGATAGCTGGGGGTCTTACGGATAAACAATGTTGAAAAGTCCTGGGTCCCTTGCACTTATTGTGTCATTTCTTAGTGTACTCAGGACACCCCTGCTCTTCACTAGGGATATATTGCACCGTCTGCTGAGCCTCTGGATTTCGTAGGGAGTGATTTCTGTGTGCAGATTCTAGACCAGTTCCTCTAGGATTTCTCAGGTGTAAATTAGGATTTATCATTCTGGCCTTTGTTCCAAGGTGTACAGGTCGAGGGACTTCAAAAGTTCCAAGTAATTTTGGTGTCTGAATTTGTACGTTTAGCGAAGGTTCTCTGCACCTTCTGTATGTCTGCATCTCGCCTGTCAGTTCTTAATTTACTTATTGTCTTTATCTATTATTTCATGTCTCCTCTCACCCTCCTATAAGCCAGCGTTAGTATCTTTATTTTTTTACTTCACCTCATAACTCTTTTTTCGCTTAGCTCTGGTAGTCATTTGTAGCTATATTGCAAATATATATACTTTTTTTTATCTTTTCTCCATCCATATATGTGAAAGCTATTTTATAGTTTGCCAGCGCAAACTATAAAATAGCTTTCTCTCAGTTTCGTTTACACGATCTTCCAACAACATTTCTCTTTTTTAAGAGAAACTTTTGATTACCTTCTGTGTGATACTTTCAGCATACTGACGCACATTCTTCATTCTTCGTATGACCTGGTGTTTCTGCCTCCCATTTCCATAACATGGCAGTGATCTACAGTAAATTCCGTCATCCACTTACTACTCCAGTAGTGATTTACTGTAATTTTCGATGTTTAACAATGACTGTTGCTTAATCCCCATATATACAGTACATAGTCCTTGTTTCCTCTTCCTCCAGGTAAGTCATTTACATAGTTTAAAAACATCGGAGCTACTTAAATGAGTAAGATATATAGACAACAGTTGGATGACTTTATTGTGGAAATGTTTCGACAGCTCTGCAGACTTCTTCAGTGGAAGAGAGATAAGACAAATAAATAACAAAAATATATAACTATTCCTCACGTCTTACCCATGTACCTGACGGTATTGCCCACATCTTTGTGACACCCCACTGGTGGCATCTTCCCATGAAATAAAAATCCTCCGTAACACCTTCAGCCTTTTCCTCTCAAACACAAATTCTCTCATCCATTGTAATCATTTTCTTGTTATTCTTCTTCTGTTTAAAGGTTTTCAAATAGTCTTGTATGGGTAACCGTATCAAAATCTTTCCTAAAGTCTAGATAAACTCCATCCTACTATCCAGTTCTTTCCTGAACAATTTTCAAGACTGTCGTAATATAATAATGGATTTTGCATACGAGCATTTGCATGTGTGCAAAATATATTATTGTGTTACGACAGTTATAGAAACTGTTCAAGAAACAACTGGTTGGTATTAAGGAATTTATCTAGACTTTAGGAAGACTTTAGAAAGACTTTAGGAAGACTTTAGGAAGACTTTAGGAAGACTTTAGAAAGACTTTAGGAAGACTTTAGGAAGACTTTAGGAAGACTTTAGGAAGACTTTAGGAAAGCCTTCTTCCCTTTTTAAGAACATAAGAACATAAGAAAGGAGGAACACTGCAGCAGGCCTGTTGGCCCATACTAGGCAGGTCCTTCACAATCCGTCCCACTAACAGAATATTTGCTCAACCCAATTTTCAATGCTACCCAAGAAATAAGCTTTGACAATTCTACCCACTCATGCGCGAGTCCCACTCAAATCCAACCCCTCTCACTCATGAATTTATCCAACCTAAATTTGAAACTACCCAAGGTCCTAGCTTCAATAACCCTACTAGGCAGACTGTTCCACTCATCAACTACCCTATTTCCAAACCAATACTTTCCTATATCCTTTTTAAATCTAAACTTATCTAACTTGAATCCATTATTGCGGGTTCTCTCTTGGAGAGATATCCTCAAGACCTTATTTATATCCCCTTTGTTAATACCCATTTTCCACTTGTATACCTCGATCATGTCTCCTCATTCTACGTCTTACAAGTGAATGTAATTTTAGGGTCTTCAATCTTTCTTCGTAAGAAAGATTTCTAATGCTATGTATTAATTTAGTCATTCTACGCTGAATGTTTTCTAACGAATTTATGTCCATTCTGTAATATGGAGACCAGAACTGAGCTGCTTAATCTAGGTGAGACCTTATAATGATGTATAAAGCTGTAATATAACCTCTGGACTTCTGTTGCTAACACTCTTGATATAAATCCCAGTAATCTATTTGCCTTATTACGTACGCTTAGGCATTGCTGTCTTGGTTTAAGGTTGCTGCTTACCATCACCCCCAAGTCCTTCTCGCAATCTGTATGGCTAAGTTCTACGTTATTTAACTTATAAGTGCTTGGGTTATGGACACTCCCGAGCTTCAGAACCTTGCATTTATCTACATTGAACTGCATCTGCCACTTTTCTGACCACGAATTAAGTTTGTCTAAATCTTCCTGAAGTTCTATGACATCTATGTTTGAATCAATTATCCTACCTATCTTCGTGTCGTCGGCGAATTTACTCATATCACTAGTAATTCCTCATCAAGGTCATTGATATATATTATAAATAACAATGGGCCTAAGACTGATCCCTGTGGAACACCACTTGTTACAAGTCCCCATTCGGATTTAACCCCATTTATGCACACTCTCTGCTTCCTATTGGTGAGCCATGACTCGATCCATGACAGCACTTTTCCCCCAATGCCATGAGCTGCCACTTTCTTTATTAGTCTCTGGTGCGGTACTCTATCAAAAGCCTTACTAAAGTCTAAATAAACAATATCGAATTCTTTATCGTGATCAACAGCCTCAAAAGCTTTACTGAAGAAGGTTAATAAATTAGATAGGCAGGAACGGCCCCTCGTGAATCCATGCTGGGTATCATTAATCACACAGTACCCCAGTCATACCTCGACGTTACATCATTGCACTTAAAACTTTAGCAGAAGACACGACCATCAGGGTTACCACCGCTGATAAAGGAGGTGGTGTCGTAATCTTGAACACGACGATTACAGGAACAAAATGCTTAATCTACTTAATGACCAGATACCTACAAACCTCTACTACTAATCAGAGTGGACAACCTCACCAAAACATTTCTTCACAAGACTCGCCGCATTCTGGGGAATCAGAACTAGGAAAGAAACTTCTACACACCATTCCCAGCAACCCCAGACCTGCCAGAATGTACCGGTCTGCCAAAAAACTCACAAACCAGGTATCCCATTGAGGCCCATATCCTCGGGAATAGGCAGTGCTCCCCACCTCTCAGAATTCTCGCTAAACACCTCTCCAAACTTTTGGGCACCATCAGTCCAGCACATCTCAACACTCTGGTGACCTTCTCAATCGATTCGCAACATCAACATCAGAAACAAGAAACTCTCCAGCCTTGATGTAACATCCCTATTCACCAAAGTACCTACTACACAAGCTATGCGATCTCTTGCGCAGGAAAAATTGACGACTCGCTTGATCTTCCTCTTCCAGCCAGCGATTTCATCGACCTTGTTGAACTATGTGTGGGCTTTACATGTTTCTCTTTCGAAGACCAACTCTTCAGCAAACTTTTGACTACCCATGGATCGCCACTAGTGCCGTCCTTGCGAACCTATATATGGAACATTTGGAAGCGAGCGATTTTCCTATTATTCCCTCTTCTGTCACCTGGCTTCGTTATGTTGACGACATTCTCATCATAACTCCCAGACGCTTCAACGTTCAAGCTCTCCAACACGAACTCAACCAGGTTGAGCCATCAATCCAGTTTACACTAGAAGAAGAAGTCGACAATACTCTTCCTTTCCTTGATGTTCTTCTCTGCAAAGCTGACCATGAACTTCGTTTTAAAGTCTATCGAAAACCTACCAATCAACACGATCTTCTCCACTTCTACTCTCCACCACGACACCAAAATTAAACGTGGTGTAATTATAGCTTTCCTGCGCGCACTCAGAATCTGCAGCAGTGAGTTCCTTGAAGAAGAATGCTCCCTCATTGAACAAGTTTTTCCAAACTTCACTATCCTCGTCACTTCATTAGAGACTGCAGACGACGGGCATTAAACATCTTCAACACACCCAGAGAAGACACTGCTGAGAAGAGATACATAGTCCTTCCCACCAACTCCATTTCCGAAACAAGTTTCCAACATTTTTCTAAGACCTTATTCCGAGTATCCACCTCCATCACCACCATTAAGGACATTACCAGTAACAGACAGGAAAAGCTTCAATCCACGGCAGGGATACAATCCCTTGTAATGGCTGCAGCAAATTATACGTTGGCAAACATCCAGAGACCTACAAACACGCATTTCAGAACACCAGTACGCAGGCAGATCTGACGACTCAAGAAATGCCTGTGTTCAACACCGAAATTTACACAACCATTTAATCAACTACAGAAACGCAAGACTCATCGCCAGAGAGACAACACGCAATCCGAAGAATCCTAGAATCATCACTCATCTGTATATCCAACAACTTCAACCAGAACAACGGCTTCTACAACATAGCTGAACCTATTGCCAAGAAACTTCTTCAACGCTATCCCCTAGAACTCAAGAATGGTACACTGCAGGTCCTTTAAGTCACACTATGTTTTAACTATCACACTACTTTTTAAGACTCACATGCAGCTTTCTCCACTGACCCAGCATTCTCCACCTGACTGTACCTATATATATCTCCATGTTGCTTATTTTCCAGGTAGATCTGTCTGTGACTCGATAAAGCCCACTGCGTGGGCGAACGTTGTCAATAAAGGATCACATTATACTGCTTATGTGTTTATTTTCCATTGTGTCGGTATTTTATACCATTTATTTCCATCATTAATCAAATTATGGTTATCTAGATGGCTTCTAATAATATCAGCTATAATTGACTCTAGTAATTTGCCTACAATTGAGGTCAGGCTTATTGGGCGGTAGTTTGACGGTAGTGACTTGTCCCCTGCTTAAAAATAGAATTACATTAGCCATCTTCCACATATCAGACACTACACCTGTTTGAAGAGATAAATTAAAAATGTTAGATATTGGTTCCCGAGTTCCATTTTGCATTCCCTTAAGAACCCTTGCAAAAAGCTCATCAGGACCCGGCGATTTTTTTTGTTTCAGTCGGTCCAGCTGTTTCATAATCATTTCGCTAGTGACTGTGATATTACATAATTTATCTTCTTCTGGGCCTCTGTAAAATTAATTACTGGGTATTATTAATGTCTTCCTGTGTGAAAACCGAGAAAATAATTATTAAAAATAGAGCACATATCATTCTCCTTGTCAGTAAGATGCCCAAAGTTATTTTTAAGGGGACCTATCTTATCCCTAACTTTTGTTCTATATACCTGGAAAAAACTTTTGGGTTAGTTTTGAATCCCTAGCAACTTTAATTTCATAGTCCCGTTTAGCTTTTCTTATTCCCTTTTTAACGTCCCTCTTAATGTCAGTATACTGATTTATAAGATGACCCTCACCTCTTTTATGCGCCTATAAATTCCTTTCTTCTGCCTAAAAGATATTGAGGCCTATTATTCATCCATTTTGGGTCATTTCTACTTGATCTAATTTCTTTATACGGGATAAATGTTCTTTGGGCAGCCTGTATAGTGTTAAGAAAACTGTCATATTGATACCTCTCTTCTTCACCCCAGTCCACAGTTGATAAGTGTTCTCTAAGTCCATTATAATCTGCTAAGCGAAAATCTGGGACCATTACTGAATTATCCCTACTATCATACATCCATTCAATGCTAAGGTAATTGACTTGTGGTCGCTTGAGCCGAGTTCCTCTGTAATTTCTAAATTATTAACAAGGGTTTCCTTGCTTGCCAGAACCAAGTCAAGTAGGTTATTTCCCCTTGTAGGTTCTGTTACAAACTGCTTCAAAAAGCAATCCTGAACTACTTCTAAAAGTCGTTAGATTCTAAATTCCTGTCATGAAATTCCAATCAATCTGACTAAAGTTAAAGTCCTAGAATTACTACGTTATCGTGTCTTGTGGCCTTAACAATTTCCTCCCAAAGTAGTCTCCCTTGTTCCCTATCTAAGTTTGGAGGACGGTAAATCACGCCTAAAATCAATTTTCACACCCCTCTGAAAATTCTGTCCAGACAGACTCTGTATGTGTTAATTCAGACTTTATACCCGTTTTTATGCAACAATTTAAATGATCACGGACATAGAGTGCCACCCCACCCTTTCCCGATACTTCTGTCTACTTGGAACAATTTAAAACCCTTAATGTGACATTCGGCAGGCAAGTCCCGATTTTTCATATTAAACCATGTCTCAGTTATTGCAAAAACATCAATATTACCCGTACTTGCAACTAATCTCAACTCGTCCATCTTATTCCTAGCACTACGACTATTGGTGTAATATATATTTAGAGACCCTCCTTTCTCTTTACCCTTCCTGCTCATCTCTGTTTTCCACTATACCTATTACTGTCCTTGTCATCTAGTGTCACTAGCTTTCCACTATCCACCTTATTCTGCCTATTACTAGTTCTCCTACAACTTATAATATTACTACACTGGGACTTCTCTGTTTTCCCCCCAAAACCCATACCACTAACTATTTCTAGTTTAAAGCCCTAACAGCTCCCTCCACTGCAGTTGCCAGTGCCCCCACCCCAGACCTGGATAAGTGAACCCCATCCCTGGCATACATGTCATTTCTGCCATAGAAGAGGTCCCAGTTGTCAATGAATGTTACTGAATTTTCCTTACAGTATTTGTCCAGCCAGCAATTGACACCAATTGCCCTGGACAGCCATTCATTTCCAACTCCTCTCCTTGGCAAAATACCACATATGACAGGGTTCCATCCCTTCTTCCTAATTATGTCTATTGCTGACCTAAACCTGCTAGTCAGGTCCTCACTCCTACGTCTGCCAACATCGTTGCCTCCAGCACTGAGACAGATAATAGGATTGCTCCCATTACCTCTCATGATGTCGTCCAGACGGCTAACAATATCCTCCATCCCAGCCCCAGGAAAGCAAACCCTCTGTCTCCTACTCCTATCAATCAAACAGAAAGCCCTATCCATGTACCTAACCTGACTGTCCCCAACAACAACAATGTTTTTACCTTCCTTTGTGTCTTTCGTCGTGACGCTCCCAGAAGTCGACTCACATTCATCGGGTAGCACGGAGAATGGGTTCGATGTTTCCACAACATTCTCCTGGGTCTTCGTTGTTTCTACCTCTCCACCCGTCCTCTTGAGCCTTAACTTTGTCCCATGCATTTTAGCCACTGTCCAGGTTCCTTTCCTGGCTTGAGGATTCTCAACAGGAGGATTACTACGAATCCTCTTGTTGAATTACTACGAATCCTCTCATTTTTTTCCTAATTTTTTTTCAACAAATTTTCAATACTTGTCAGCTGGAAAGTGACACAAATGCAATAAAATGTGATCCTATATTGACAACGTTTCGCCCACACGGTGGGCGGTATCAAGTCTCACATAGTCAATACATCTTTAGTAGGAGTTCGCGTATTTTGACCTTATAAGTCAGAAAGATATTTGTGACCTTAGAAACATCTCTGTGTGACTTGATTAAGCCTAGTGTGACCGAAACGTCGTCAATAAAGGTTCACATTAGGATCTATTTGTGTCTTTTTCCATCTTGTTGGTATTTTATATTATATCTCTCGAACATCTGTTAGAGACGCTGGCCTCTACTTTAATAGAATTCTCTCTCTCTCTCTCTTCTCTCTCTCTCTCTCTCTCTCTCTCTCTCTTCTGTTTTTTAATGTTGGCACTGTGTGCGCAATCTTCCATCTACCACTTTATTTTCATGCCGTAAATTCCTAAAAAAAATAAAAACGAAAGTGGGTGGAGTAATCTTATGCACATTCTTGTAAAAGTGATTGTGATATCCTCTCTCTACTGTTCTATCTTGTCAACAATCAGCAGTAAATTGTTTCCTTTTATTTAATTCATTATCCTCCATTTCAGCTATTTAAAATATATTCCTTCGTAAACTCACTTTGTAACTTGTTGCTTAATTCTTGGTGCAGTTTCTCATCTTCAGTGATCTTTGTCGGTCCTTGAGTCTTCGTCTGTGTATTATTTTAAACATTTAGTTTACAGTTTAAAGGACTAAATGAAATATTTGATTCTACTTTGCTTTTGTTAACTATTTTCATTTTAAAGATTTTTTTTTCTTCCTCTCTTCTTACATTTGCGTGTTCATATGTGGCATGTTTGGATCTACATATGTGGCATGTTTGGACCTACATATATGCCATGTTTGGAACTACATATGTTTTTGGATGGTCCCGCTACCCATGTTGGCTACAAGTATTTCCTTGTCTCGTAGTTCTACATCATCCTTCATAAAACCATTTCCCTATATTTCTTTCTTTTTTAAATAAAGTGATTTATTCCATTTATCTCCGTGGCGATGTGAAGAATTAATAGTGCACATAACAGTAGTTATTTGTTGGTTTTCTGTGTAATATGAATTAAAATTCTTGGTTTCCTTTAATGGTTAAGACATCTAAAAAAAAATAAAGGCAATGAGTTATTACGTTCAGAATCAACAGTAAACTTAATAAACTGTTGTGTTTGAACGAATTAATGTTGATTATGGTCAAAATAAGAAAAAAGTCTTGAACTAAGATTACAACAAAATAAATATAGCATTATAACTGGACAAAAGTCTAATACTGTTTATTCATAAGAACATAAGAACATAAGAAAGGAGGAACACTGCAGCAGGCCTCTTGGCCCATACTAGGCAGGTCCTTCACAATCCGTCCCACTAACAGAATAATTGCCAAACCTAATTTTCAATTCTACCCAAGAAATAAGCTTTGAAGATTCTATTAACTCAAGTGCGAGTCCCACTCAAATCCAACCCCTCTCACTCATGAATTTATCCAACCTAAATTTGAAACTACCCAAGGTCCTAGCTTCAATGACCCTACTAGGCAGACTGTTCCACTCATCAACTACCCTATTTCCAAACCAATATTTTCCTATATCCTTTCTAAATCTAAACTTATCCAATTTGAATCCATTATTGCGGGTTCTCTCTTGGAGAGATATCCTCAAGACCTTATTTATATCCCCCTTATTAATACCCATCTTCCACTTATATACCTCGATCATGTCTCCCTCATTCTACGTCTTACAAGTGAATGTAATTTTAGGGTCTTCAATCTTTCTTCGTAAGGAAGATTTCTAATGCTATGTATTAATTTAGTCATTCTACGCTGAATGTTTTCTACCGAATTTATGTCCATTCTGTAATATGGAGACCAGAACTGAGCTGCGTAATCTAGGTGAGGCCTTACTAATGATGTATAAAGCTGTAATATAACCTCTGGACTTCTGTTGCTAACACTTCTTGATATAAATCCCAGTAATCTATTTGCCTTATTACGTACGCTTAGGCATTGCTGTCTTGGTTTAAGGTTGCTGCTTACCATCACCCCAAGTCCTTCTCGCAATCTGTATGGCTAAGTTCTACGTTATTTAACTTATAAGTGCTTGGGTTATGGACACTCCCGAGCTTCAGAACCTTGCATTTATCTACATTGAACTGCATCTGCCACTTTTCTGACCACGAATTAAGTTTGTCTAAATCTTCCTGAAGTTCTATGACATCTATGTTTGAATCAATTATCCTACCTATCTTCGTGTCGTCGGCGAATTTGCTCATATCACTAGTAATTCCCTCATCAAGGTCATTGATATATATTATAAATAACAATGGGCCTAAGACTGATCCCTGTGGAACACCACTTGTTACAAGTCCCCATTCGGATTTAACCCCATTTATGCACACTCTCTGCTTCCTATTGGTGAGCCATGACTCGATCCATGACAGCACTTTTCCCCAATGCCATGAGCTGCCACTTTCTTTAACAGTCTCTGGTGCGGTACTCTATCAAAAGCCTTACTAAAGTCTAAATAAACAATATCGAATTCTTTATCGTGATCAACAGCCTCAAAAGCTTTACTGAAGAAGGTTAATAAATTAGATAGGCAGGAACGGCCCCTCGTGAATCCATGCTGGGTATCATTAATCAAATTATGGTTATCTAGATGGCTTCTAATAATATCAGCTATAATTGACTCTAGTAATTTGCCTACAATTGAGGTCAGGCTTATTGGGCGGTAGTTTGACGGTAGTGACTTGTCCCCTGCTTTAAAAATAGGAATTACATTAGCCATCTTCCACATATCAGACACTACACCTGTTTGAAGAGATAAATTAAAAATGTTAGATATTGGTTCACAGAGTTCCATTTTGCATTCCTTAAGAACCCTTGCAAAAGCTCATCAGGACCCGGCGATTTATTTTCTTTCAGTCGGTCCAGCTGTTTCATAATCATTTCGCTAGTGACTGTGATATTAAATAATTTATCTTCTTCTGGGCCTCTGTAAAAATTAATTACTGGGATATTATTAATGTCTTCCTGTGTGAAAACCGAGAGAAAATAATTATTAAAAATAGAGCACATATCATTCTCCTTGTCAGTAAGATGCCCAAAGTTATTTTTAGGGGACCTATCTTATCCCTAACTTTTGTTCTATAAACCTGGAAAAAACTTTTTGGGTTAGTTTTTGAATCCTAGCAACTTTAATTTCATAGTCCCGTTTAGCTTTTCTTATTCCCTTTTAACGTCCCTCTTAATGTCAGTATACTGATTTATAAGATGACCCTCACCTCTTTTTATGCGCCTATAAATTCCTTTCTTCTGCCCTAAAAGATATTTGAGCCTATTATTCATCCATTTTGGGTCATTTCTACTTGATCTAATTTCTTTATACGGGATAAATGTTCTTTGGGCAGCCTGTATAGTGTTAAGAAAACTGTCATATTGATACATCTCTTCTTCACCCCAGTCCACAATTGATAAGTGTTCTCTAAGTCCATTATAATCTGCTAAGCGAAAATCTGGGACCATTACTGAATTATCCCTACTATCATACATCCATTCAATGCTAAAGGTAATTGACTTGTGGTCGCTTGAGCCGAGTTCCTCTGTAATTTCTAAATTATTAACAAGGGTTTCCTTGCTTGCCAGAACCAAGTCAAGTAGGTTATTTCCCTTGTAGGTTCTGTTACAAACTGCTTCAAAAAGCAATCCTGAACTACTTCTAAAAAATCGTTAGATTCTAAATTCCCTGTCATGAAATTCCAATCAATCTGACTAAAGTTAAAGTCCCTAGAATTACTACGTTATCGTGTCTTGTGGCCTTAACAATTTCCTCCCAAAGTAGTCTCCCTTGTTCCCTATCTAAGTTTGGAGGACGGTAAATCACGCCTAAAATCAATTTTTCACACCCTCTGAAAATTCTATCCAGACAGACTCTGTATGTGTTAATTCAGACTTTATACCCGTTTTTATGCAACAATTTAAATGATCACGGACATAGAGTGCCACCCCACCCCTTTCCCGATACTTCTGTCTACTTGGAACAATTTAAAACCCTGAATGTGACATTCGGCAGGCAAGTCCCGATTTTTCATATTAAACCATGTCTCAGTTATTGCAAAAACATCAATATTACCCGTACTTGCAACTAATCTCAACTCGTCCATCTTATTCCTAGCACTACGACTATTGGTGTAATATATATTTAGAGACCCTCCTTTCTCTTTACCCTTCCTGCTCATCTCTGTTTTTCCACTATACCTATTACTGTCCTTGTCATCTAGTGTCACTAGCTTTCCACTATCCACCTTATTCTGCCTATTACTAGTTCTCCTACAACTTATAATATTACTACACTGGGAGAGATTTTAACCTCCTAATTGATTTTGAAAAGGGAGAGAAGGTTGTGCCAAACAAGTCCATAGTTGAGTGAAATATAATTGAATTAAGCTTCATAAAAAAAGAGCATTGTTTCATTATGAATATAAGCTCTACGTTGTATAAATTAGAGTAATTTATAATGAATAGAATTTGTGAAGATTTGCCTGACATCACTCTAAAAAATTTGAACATGTGACTTGACTAAATTTTCACTACACAACCACGCTCAGTGAGTAGAGTCCTATGTGAGGTCATATGTGAGGTCACATGTGAGGTCACATGTGAGGTCACATGTGAGGTCACATGTGAGGTCATATTTGAGGTCATATTTTAGCTTTATAAGTCTTCTGTCGTCCTAATATTTTTACTATTGTTTTATAATGTGAGAAATCACGAAAGTGCTTGGAATTTCAATATTTTTTTCACTGGGGTAATTTTTCACTGTAGTATTTTTTTACAATATACATATATCATGTATGTTCTATAAACAATAATAATTGCAATACTAAAAAAACATTAAAATAATCTAGATTTAGGTGTAATAACCCGCCAGAGTAATAATTATATGATGCAGCAAAGACAGTTGATAATTATATGAGGTAGTAAAGCCAGAGTAATAATTATATGAGGCAGAAAAGCCAAGTAATAATTAGCAGGAATATGAGGTAGTAAAGCCAGGGTAATAGAGTAGCTTCTAACTGGCCGCCGCCACGCATATATACCTGGAGACTTTACGAGTGTCGTTGAAGTGATATATGCTAGAGGAGGCAACAGTAAAGGTATTTTGGTCGCTAACATTAGTGGGAAAAACAAGAGAGAGAGAGAGAGAGATAGTGAGAGAGACAGACTGGTTGGAAATCTTTTTTCGATTATTATCTGTGTGTGTCTGCCAAACTGGCAGAAGTACTTGTAACCAAGCCTGAGCCTGACCACTTGCAAGTTATCATAGTAGGTTGAAGATCTACTCAGACTTCCTAAATCCGTTCCTATGGCATTCAAATGATTTAGCTACTCATATTACTTCTAGTGATTGATATATAGATTAATGGTTTGTTTGTCTTATTTCTTTCAGAGTTCTTTGGTTAATGTAACGCCTTTATCGTGTTTTGATAATTCAGTGTGAAATTGCGCCAATAAGAATTGCTTATTAATTCCTTTCTCTTTTTTTTCAATATCAGCACCTGACTTGTACAAAGATCATGTTGTTAGAGTGCTAATGCGAGTCAAGTACACTCACTGAATGCATACAATCACTTGTCATGCATTATGTGATTTTCGTCCTTCGGATTGTTGTAGGGTATCACTTTTCGTTTTTCCTAAGTGGTTAGACAATGATCCTTGAAACAGTTAATGTATCCGGATGGATGTCAGGTCTGGGCGCCTAGCTGTGTGGTCAGGTCATCCCGGGTCAGTTGTCAAGTCAGACAAATATTAAACAAAACAGTAGTATTAGGATATTTATTAAGAAGGCGTTTCGACCACCAGGGTCTTTATCACTCTAATAGAGGAAAGCAAATCAGATCCCTGTTGCCTTAGTCGTGGCAACAGCCTACCACAGTCGTGGCAACAGCCTACCACAGTCGTGGCAACAGCCTACCACAGTCGTGGCAACAGCCTACCACAGTCGTGGCAACAGCTTACCACAGTCGTGGCAACAGCCTACCACAGTCGTGGCAACAGCCTACCACAGTCGTGGCAACAGCCTACCACAGTCGTGGCAACAGCCTACGACAGTCATGGCAATAATAGCTTACGACAGACACATTCACTCCATCTCACTGTTTTTGGAAAAGATGCATTTCCTAAAATACTTATTATTTTTTTCATATTTGACAACATACAAGCACGAAGTATCTCAAGACACATTTATAAAATCGATTTCTGTTGGTGCGATCAAGCCATCCTCAGCTGAATTAATTAAGGATTTATGTCTACGGTTTCACATGTGTAGAAAAACTTAGGAGTTGATCTTGCTGCCTGAACCCAAGAGCCATCCGTGGGAGGAGCTGGTGGGTGTTGGGTTGTGTTCCCCGGCTGGAGAGAGATGCTGAATGTGATTTATGAGAGACGGCCCCAAGCCAGGAATCTCCTGGGTAACTCTAGCCCAAATCATTCAGCATAACTGACTCACTTTTTCAGAGCTCTGCCCAGGCGTGAGTAGCGACGTGTTTCATGTTACGTCTAAACTGCCTGGTGAGCGTTCCTACTGATGTAGGACTGGCTAAGTGGACCTCAGACTCATGGCGAGTGTTCCTACTGATGAAGGACTGTCTAAGTGAACCTCAGACTCATAGTGAGTGTTCCTACTGATGAAGGACTGGCTAAGTGAACCTTACACTCTTGGTGAGTGTTCCTACTGTTGAAGGGCTGGCTAAGTGAACCTCACACTCTTGGTGAGTGTTCCTACTGATGAGGGCCTCTGACTTATGGTGGGCGTTCCTAAGAAAGCTTCAACCTCAGGAATAAACACCTCAAAGTCACTAACCTCTGCTATCCTAATAACCTACTTTTAAAACTGAATTCATAGAATATCCATTTGATATTAAATAATTTTTTATGTGTATTTGTGTAACATTAGAGTCCCCGCCCACACAAAAAGTGGCTCTTGTTATTGGTTACTCCTTTGTGTTTGGACGTCGCTGATTGGTTAAGACGCTGAGTGCCCCAGATGCCCGCCCCTCCCATTGGTCTGGCACTGTAGGTGCCAACACACTTGGTAAACTCTCAAATATTATTCCTGGTAAGCATTTCCTATTATTTTAATGTTTAAATACAATTTTGATGATTGAAATTGATTTGAAAAGTCTTAAGACATATTAATCACTGTAGATAATGATATATATATTGAAGCGGAAATGTGCATTGGGTTATTTTGGGCATCGTGGCATCAAGACGTCTTCAGGGGCAGGGTATGAGTGTCAACTGGCCCTCAGTGTTGCTTTTGACTGAGGTGATGGTGCCACTCAGTGCCTAGCTCCTCACACAGCCTACGAGGCCATGTGACCCACACCGGCACTGTTGTTAGGCCACTGACCCTCGCTAGTGGCGTCCACTTGACGACATCGTTTAATTACTGTAGGTAAATTGTGACCTCAATGAAAGGGGAAACAATGGTGGAGAGAGTGTGTACCAGATTAGTTAGGAGTTACGGGCGTGAGTTAGATAAATACTCCCTGGACCAGCATGTGGAGAACTAATGGCAGTGCCACTAGTAGTGACAGTGCCCACAGCCAGAATGATTTAGCAGGCATTGCTAGGCAGTGATCCGTGTGACAACAGTCTCGTCTCATCAATTGACGCCATGATAGAGACGTAAGAGACAACTGTCCCCGCTGCACGAATTTGCAGAGAAGTGTGCAGCTGCTGCCGGAGACGGTGCAGCTGCTGCTGGAGAGGGTGCAGCTACTGCTGCCGGAGAGGGTGCAGCAGGTGATGCAGGCAGGGGCGTGGTGAGAGGCAGCTACGCCAGGCCACCCGAGTCCCAGCCTCCCACTATGATGCCTGAGCTCAGATCTTGCCGCTACGAGCCTCGCTATTCGGGCAGCCTGTCTCCCGAAGCTCGCCCACATTCCGTGTCTCCCAGTTACCCTAGCCATGCCCACAGGCACGCCCACATCCACTACTCACCCACGCACGAGGCTCGCCCATCCTCGGCAGACTTAGCAGAACCTTTCCTGACGGTGTCCCAACAGCAGCTCGCTCACCACACCGACTCCAACTTCGATGTCAAATCCGAAGATGATTACCTTGACGAGGACGACGCCCACGTGCCGCATGTGCTGGCACCGCCCACGCACGTCGCTGGTCACGCCCACCCTCGCACGTGCTTGCTGTGGGCGTGCAAGGCGTGCAAGAGAAAGAGCGTCACTGTTGACAGACGGAAAGCAGCCACCATGAGGGAGAGACGGAGACTACGGAAGGTAAGATGATGGAGGACACCCACCCGTAGGAGACCTCAGGGGACACTGGGACACCCGCTCGTAGGAGACCTCAGGGGATATTGGGACACCCGCTCGTAGGAGACCTCAGGGGATATTGGGACACCCGCTCGTAGGAGACCTCAGGGGATATTGGGACACCCGCTCGTAGGGGTCAGCATTAAGTCTTTACGGTTCAGGGGAATGACAGCATCTCAGAATTGGGTTCAGGGAAAAGATGGCGGGGGGTGAGAGCGTCCAAGAAGGTGGGAAAGCGTCCAAGAAGATGGTGGGGGAGCGTCCAAGAAGATGGGGGGGAGCGTCCAAGAAGGGTGCGTAGGGCCGCCTCTTAATAAAGGAAAATTAAACTGTGGTGTGCTCTCCTACATATATGTAATCACATAGTGTATATGTGGCTGCAAGAGTCGAGTCTCAGCTCCTGGACCTACCTCTGAACTTGCCGCTTGCCAGACTCACCCTTCCCTAGCCTTTCATGACTGTGAGGAGACTCAGTAGTCACTGGAGACTCAGTAGTCACTGGAGACTCAGTAGTCACTGGAGACTCAGTGGTCACTGGAGACTCAGTGGTCACTGGAGACTCAGTAGTCACTAGAGACTCAGTGGTCTCTGGAGACTCAGTGGTCACTGGGGACTCAGTGGTCACTGGAGACTCAGTAGTCACTGGAGACTCAGTGGTCACTGGGGACTCAGTAGTCACTGGGGGCTGGGGACTCAGTGATCACATGAGATTCAGTAGTCACTGGAGACTCGGTAGTCACTGGGGACTCAGTAGTCACTGGGGGCTGGGGACTCAGTAGTCACTGGAGACTCAGTGGTCACTGGAGACTCAGTAGTCACTGGAGACTCAGTGGTCACTGGAGACTCAGTGGTCACTGGGGACACAGTTGTCACTGGGGACTCAGTAGTCACTGGGGACTCAGTAGTCACTGGAGACTCAGTAGTCACTGAAGACATTACAGTCACTGGTGACTTCTTAGTGGCCGGTGATTCACTGGTTAATCAACGGTCACTGTTGACCCAGTAAAGGGCGGTAAAACACAGGTAAAACACAAGTTAATCACAGGTAAAACACAGATTAATCACCAATAACGCAGATTAATCACCAATAAAACACAGGTTAATCACAGGTAAATATCTCGTGATTGTTATATTTGAGTACATGGGGAAGCTGTAAACTCGCAGGGATCTCACAGTTCGTGGAGAATAGACCTCAAGCAGGTTTGATACGAGGATGGGGAGGGTCGTTCATATGTTTTTATTGACCTTAAAGACAACTGCACATATCCTCTCAACTCTTCTTTAATTATTTATCTTATTTGTTCTTTACTAACATTTTGTTAAAGCTTATTAGTGTCATTCCTAGCAAGGAACGGAGGGGCTCGAACCTCCGTCCGCTAATAGAGACTAAAGCTGTAAACGATGCTTTGTTGATGCAGCGTTTCGCTCACTTTAAATATATAGAAAGTTATGATATAGTCTATTAAGCTTTGCCTTTTCTGTATAATCTCGTTATAACACTCTAGACACAGCGAAACATCGATTTCATATATATATATATATATATATATATATATATATATATATATATATATATATATATATATATATATATATATATATATATATATATATATAAATATATATACATACATACATACATGTCATGCCGAATAAGTGAAACTGGTCAATTAGCAAGAACTCATTTAAAATTAATTCTTTTCTAATTTTTTTTATTTATGTTAATGTAAAAATTAATAATTTTGTACCAAAATAAATTTAGAAAACTTACCTAACCTTAATATAACAAGCGCAATTTAATTTAGCCTAATCCTACTAAATATATTTTAGATAAATTTACAATAATTTAATAATAAACAAACACAATAAAATATATTTTTTTCGTTCGGTTCAGAATGATTTCTGCGAAATTATTGCATACACAAATTTTCGCTTGCCTTATTCGGCAAGACGAGCGTTGCTATTTAAGCCAAAATCGAAAGTTTTACCTATTCGGCATGACATATATACAGTGGTATCTGTACTTCCGAGCACCTCCCAACTCGAACACTTATGTAAGTGTATTTTTGTAGGTGCTTTTGTAAGTGTATTTTTAGGGATCTGAAATGGATTAACCTAATTTTCATTATTTCTTATGGGAAAAAATTCCTTCGGTATCGGCACTTGAATAGCCGTCTGGAACGAATTTTGCTCGTAAGTAGAGCTACCACTGTATATATATATATATATATATATATATATATATATATATATATATATATATATATATAGTGCTAAAAGAATGTTTTATGAACAGATAAAGTGTTTATGGTGTAGTGAGGAGATGCGAGTATTGAGACGACCTCATAAATGGTTTGAGGGAGGTGTAATGGCTGGCCACACTCGTACTGTGGAATGTTTCACTTAGTCTATGGTGGCCCCGTGGCACTCGTCTTGCTGTTCTCATAAGAACCGTAGGCCTATTTGGCCATGCAAGGCTAGTCCTATACACACTCATCCATTTCAGCTAATATAACCAGCCTATTTTTTGAAATCTAAAACATTCGCTTCACTGACGCCGAGTCACAGAACGGGTCATCATCTGACGGACCCGCTTCACAAGACACTTTTCACCTTTCCTGACGAACAAAACACAGCCATCATCTGTCTTTGAAGACTGTTTATATACAACATATCTTTTTACACAAAATCGCCAGGTATATTTATTTAAATATGAAATACTTATTCCTGATATCTATAATTACAATTATGTTGCCACAGCAGTGCTTTCCTGTATCAACATTAATTTGTTGATTCTGACTCCATTGTTGCGAGATCCTTCTTGGTTGTAAGTTTTCATCACCTTGTTAATACCAGATTTATTTACCTAAGTCGTCTACTTGCATATTTCATTCGTATTGTCTTCATTGTGTGTTTCTAGAGTGTTATTCTTCTCTGTGAAACATTCACTAGTGTTGCTGAACAAGGGGACAACGTTTCGCTCTGTGTAGAGCTTTGTCATAGCTTGATAAAGCTCTACACAGATTGAAATGTTGTCTCAATAAAACCTAACCTAACCTATTCTAGACTAGACTTTACCTACGATATATAAGTTGTTTTATATATTTCTTTATATGAAGCCTCTTTCTCTCTTATCTTTATTACGAATTCGTAAATAGAAGACTTTATTTGAGTTATTAACCCAGTAGGGAAAGTTATCCAGGATAAAATAATAAGATTAATTTATATGGATTACTTCCACTGGGGGAGCCCTTGTTTCGTTCTCCCCCAGGATGCAACATGCGACAATCGATTAATTCCAGCTTACTTGCAGGGGCAGCAAGTGCTAGGAGACTTGTCTATGCCTCTCGCCTCAAAGTGAGGTTCGGCTCCATTTCTCTGGAGTGAGCCGAGTGTTTTAACCACTGTGCTAAATAGTGTTGTTTTCGTGGCTTCAGTTCGTTTTAACACACGCGCGTGTGTGTGTGTGTGTGTGTCTGTGTGTGTGTGTGTGTGAGTGTGTGTGTGTGTGTGTGAGTGTGTGTATGTGTGTATCACCTGCAAGTGTAGGTAACGTCACCACGATGGATGGAAGAAAGTGAGTCACTTTAACAAGTGAGCAACTTATAAAAAAATTTATGTCCTCTTCAGTGGTGTTGTGAGACAGGAGTGAATGGAGGCCTTTTCTTCTTCGGGATACGTGCAGTTTGCCTTGAGGTTCCTCAACCTTCCGATGACTGCACAGGTTGTGATGCGGGGTGATTACTTGTGTTGGGTCCTAGTGTTCCTCTTGCTTCTGCCAAGTGAAAATACTGAGTTATTGATGGTATACAGATATTGGTCAGTTTTTGGTAGTGAGGAGGAATTGAATTAATGCTTTAGTTATATTTTGTTTATGTGTAGCGGGAAGATTCGACCTTCTAAAATATTTTCATTGGTGAAGGGGTTGTTTATATTGGTGAAGGGGTTGTTTATATTGGTGAAGGGGTTGTTTATATTGGTGAAGGGGTTGTTTATATTGGTGAAGGGGTTGTTTATATTGGTGAAGGGGTTGTTTTATATTGGTGAAGGGGTTGTTTATATTGGCAAGATGGTTATTGCACTGTGATGTCGGAAACACTGGAAGAGAAAATATTGTAATTGTTTCTGGAACATTGCAATATGTGCAGTTTTCATTAATATCAGGTCTGTACTTGTAGCCGTGGGCTGCTAGCATAGTATGTCCCAGCCTTAGTCTTGTCATTGCTGTCTATTAAGGTTTAGGCCTTGTGTGTTTCCACACTTCTCAACTCTTTGTAATAGTTCCATAGTGTGTTGATGAGCATGACATTTTCCAATTTCCAACGAAATTGTTTATAATGAAAGTTTTAATAATACGTTTACGTGCTCTAAGTGGGGATGGTATTGGTGACTATGTATTGTACATTGCTTTAGCAAGCTCGTCAACTATTTCGTTGAGTTCGCAGTGTGCGGGTACACATTGAACTGATATGTCATAACCTTGAGAGTGGTGTGAGTGAAGGTCTCGCCTTCTTCACCAGACACTGACATGCTTCTGTTTACCTTCCCGTGAGAGTGACGGATGGAGGGTATTCTGGAGCACCCTGCTCTTCCTCCTCCTCCTGACGGCCGGCTCTTACAGACTCGTCTTGTATCACTTGGTACATCTGAGACATCACTGGGTTGATGGTTCTTAAATACCTTAAGTTTTTCTCGTGTTCTGATGGGCGAGATGTGACGTACAACACAACGTTTCAGCCACGGTATCGTGAACTTCATGTGAATTTTCCAGTCATGGTATTTTTGGTTAGCTATTAATTGTTCCAGCCACAGTGTTGAGAGTTAGCTGTAAAATTGTCCCAGCCACAGTGTAGGGTCCGTATTTCTGATCGCCTCAGTATCGACTGTATTGAGGGTTTGGTCCTGGTGTGAGGAACTGGTTTCTTGTATTCCATTGTCATGTATCTCCTGTCATCAGTACTCCCACTGCCCGGGTCCATTCTGTCTTTATTTGACCCACTACCAGAGACCATGCTGTTCTTATTCCACCCACTGGCCTAATTCATTCTGTCCTTGTCCAACCCACAACCGAAGTCCATTCGACCTAAGTACGTTCAACTGTTACAAGAAGCATTATTATGATACTTCAAGCGAAGCACAGTAGTAGGAGGCCCACGGCGCAGTCAGACTGGATGGAAGTAGAGGGTAGCTCCAACTTTCTGGAGCAAGAGCCCTTCACCTGCGTCAAAGCAGGAGAAATTCTCTTACTCGAGAACGTGTCAGTGGCAGCCACTGACGACTCACGAGAGTGCGAACCTTCTTCACCTAAACATTTCCATCCCCATGTGGCTTCTTCTGCACACATACACAACACACACACACACACACACACACACACACACAAACACACACACAAACACACACACAAACACACACACAAACACACACACACACACACACATATATATATATATATATATATATATATATATATATATATATATATATATATATGTGTGTGTGTGTGTGTGTGTGTGTGTGTGTGTGTGTGTGTATGTGTGTGTGTACTCACCTAATTGTACTCACCTAATTGTGGTTGCAGGGGTCGAGACTCAGCTCCTGGCCCCGCCTCTTCGCTGTCCGCTACTGGGTCTCTGCTCTCCCTGCTCTATCATACCTTGTCTTAAAACTATGTATGGTTCCCGCCTCCACTATATCGTTCGCTAGACTATTCCACTTCCTAACTACTCTATGGCTGAAGAAGTGCTTCCTAACATCCCTTTGACTCATCTGAGTCTTCAGCTTCCAGTTGTGTCCCCTTGTTTCTGTGTTCCCTCTCTGGAACATCCTGTCACTATCTACCTTGTCGATTCCCCGCAGTATTTTGTATGTCGTTATCATGTCTCCTCTAACCCTTCTATCCTCCAGTGTTGTTAGTCCTATTTCCCTCAACCTTTCTTCATATGACATTGCCCTGAGTTGTGGAACTAACCTTGTCGCAAACCTTTGCACTTTCTCTAATTTCTTGACGTGCTTGACCAGGTGTGGGTTCCAGACTGGTGCTGCATACTCTAGTATGGACCTGAAGTACACGGTGTACAGTGTCTTGAACGATTCCTTGTTAAGGTAACGGAACGCTAATCTTAGGTTTGCCAGTCGCCCATATGCTGTGTGTGTGTGTGTGTGTGTGTGTGTGTGTGAGGAGGGGTTGTTGAGGAGTTCGGACATGTAAAGAGAGGGAAAAAAATAGAATGACTTCGAGAGTGTATAAATCTGTAGTGGAGGGAAGGCGGGGTACAGGTCGGCCTAGGAAAGGTTGGATGGAAGGGGTAAAGGAGGTTTTGTGTGCGAGGGGCTTGGACTTCCAGCAAGCATGCGTGAGCGTGTTAGATAGGAGCGAATGGAGACAAATGGTTTTTAGGACTTGACGTGCTGTTGGAGTGTAAGCAAGGTAACATTTATGAAGGGATTCAGGGAAACCGGCAGGCCGGACTTGAGTCCTGGAGATGGGAAGTACAGTGCCGGCACTCTGAAGGAGGGGTGTTAATGTTGCAGTTTTATAACTGTAGTGTAAGCACGCCTCTGGCAAGACAGTGATGGAGTGAATGATGAAAAGTTTTGATTATCGGGCTACCCTGCCTTGGTGGGAGACGGCCAATGTGTTAATAAATATATATATATATATATATATATATATATATATATATATATATATATATATATATATATGTAAAACAACTGTACAAAAATCTAAATATAAACATTATGTAACAGGAAGATGAAAGTTATATCTCTATATAAACAAGAATATATATGCCGATATATGTCTCTCAGTGTATATATACTGAGAGATTACGTAAATCCTTATTTTAGGGATTAAAGTAATCTCTGTTTGTGAACAGATCACAAGCGGCTTTATTGATCCTCGTGAAGTTGATACTTACGTTTTAAACCCAATTAACCAACCTTCCACGTAAGCTACTGAAATTAGATTAGAATCTGATACGGTAACGAATTTAAAATAAATTTTGAGAGATAGAGAGAGAAAGAGAGAGAGATTGTTGTGTCTATGGTGAGAGAATCACGGCTGTGCAGTAAGCATACGTGAACATGCTAGCTACAGCAGTCATGGGAAGGCTGGGGCACAATGTCGCCTTTTTACGACAAGCGGAAATGTTAGACGGAGGGGTTGCTACAGCAGCGTCTGCATGCTGGGGAACCTGAGATACTGGAGGTGCAGACGGATGGTGATAGAGAGAGAGAGAGAGAGAGAGAGAGAGAGAGAGAGAGAGAGAGAGAGAGAGAGAGAACAGGAGACGACCAGGTCTACACAGAGGCTTTTGCTGAGGTCTATCTACTTCTATCTAATTTAAGAACTATCGTGTATTATTTAGATGTTTGAGGCAAACATAGTGAAGCGGAAGGCTCTGTCTCTACCCACTACTTCCTCCGGCCACTGCCAGCATGAGACAGGGCTACAAACTAACTCTACGTTTTATTACTGTTCCTATCGAAACTACTCCATGTTGTTCAGTTGGCACCCACGGTGCTGTTACAATGGTTCTTCCAGCTACCACTAGCTCTAGTTCTGGTTACCGTGGTGCTAGTGGACGCTCACCATTGCTCACTTAGGGCAGTGGGACCACGACTAGCACACCGTCCACATTCTCGCTCAACAAGTAATCAACGTTCAGAAGTGAACGTTGCCTCTTCGTTGCCAGACGTATTGCGGCCATTTACTATTATTTTACTAGTGATTAAATATACGTTTTATAGGTTTATGTAACCTAGCATAATCTGTCTTAACGTAAATTAACTTGCCATAACCTGGGAATAAACACACTTGTCTACATTTCAGGACATTTATTAAATGAAACGTTTTGCCACTAGTGGCCTTTTCACTCCTGACAACTGATGACGTTACTCTTGGCGAAACGTTTCAGTTATGTCTTGAACATTACATTACACAATACACAAATAACCCTCAAACATGAGAAAGAAACTTATGACGACGTTTCGGTCCGACTCGGACCAATAAGTAGCCACACAGAAGCGTGAAGGGAAGGGAGCCAGTAAATAAACGAGAGGGGGCGGGGACGGGAGATAGAGAGGAAGAAGAAGAAATAATAAAATACAGGAAATAGTGATAGTAATGATAAAGGTAGTGGTAGCAGCAGTAGTAATGGCAGTAATAATAGTAGTAGATACATAACTGTCCATATCCACAACTTGACGCTTTCACCTTACCATTAGTGACCTGAAATGAAGAAAATGGGACATGAGAAAACTGGAAAAGTTAAGATATTACAGTTGAACACAACGTACAATAACTGTGTCTTATAAAGAGGTTAATAAGTGTGGGAAGGTCACCGTCCTCCAGCCTGGAGACCTTCACTCGAGCCACAAAACACTGGACAAGTGACTCCCGGGCCACCAGTAAGCACGGGGTTCGCTTTCACTCAGAAAAAGATCATTTGGTGCGACAGCAGACGACACTACAGCAGCCTCGGCGACACTGTCTGTAGGGTCCGCCTCGGCGACACTGTCTGTAGGGTCCGCCTCGGCGACACTGTCTGTAGGGTCCGCCTCGGCGACACTGTCTGTAGGCTCCGCCTCGGGCTAAAGTGGTGCCATATGTCTCAGCCACACCTAGCCTTAGCTACACCTAGGCTTAGTCACACCTAAACAGCCACACCTAGCCTTAGCTACATCTTGCCTCAACCACACCTAGCCTCAACAACAACTAGCAACAACCACACCTAGCGTCAACCACACCTAGCCTCAACCACACCTAGCCTCACCCACACCTAGCCTCAACCACACCTAGCGTCAACCACACTTAGCCTCAACCACACATAGCCTCAACCACACCTAGCCTCAACCACACCTAGCCTCAACCACACCTAGCCTCAACCACACCTAGCCTCAACCACACTTAGCCTCAACCACACCTAGCCTCAACCACACTTAGCCTCAACCACACTTAGCCTCAACCACACCTAGCCTCAACCACACTAGCCTCAACCACACTTAGCCTCAACCACACCTAGCCTCAACCACACCTAGCCTCAACCACACCTAGCCTCAACCACACCTAGCCTCAACCACACTTAGCCTAAACCACACCTAGCCTCAACCACACTTATCCTCAACCACACCTAGCCTCAACCACACCTAGCCTCAACCACACTTAGCCTCAACCACACCTAGCCTGAACCACACTTAGCCAAACCACACCTAGCGTCAACCACACCCAACCTCAACCACACTTAGCCTCAACCATACTTAGCCTCAACCACACCTAGCCTCAACCACACTTAGCCTCAACCACACCTAGCCTCAACTACACCTAGCCTCAACCACACCTAGCCTCAACCACACCTAGCTTCAACCACACCTAGCGTCAACCACACTTAGCCTCAACCATACTTAGCCTCAACCACACCTAGCCTCAACCACACTTAGCCTCAACCACACTTAGCCTCAACCACACCTAGCCTCAACCACACTTAGCCTCAACCACACTTAGCCTCAACCACACCTAGCCTCAACCACACTTAGCCTCAACCACACTTAGCCTCAACCACACTTAGCCTCAACCACACTTAGCCTCAACCACACTTAGCCTCAACCACACTTAGCCTCAACCACACCTAGCCTCAACCACACTTAGCCTCAACCACACTTAGCCTCAACCACACCTAGCCTCAACCACACTAGCCTCAACACCTGCCTCAACCACACTTAGCCTCAACCACACCTAGCCTCAACCACACTCTAGCCTCAACCACACTGCCTCACCACCAGCCTCAACATTAGCCTCACCACCTAGCCTCAACCACACCTAGCCTCAACCACACTTAGCCTCAACCACACCTAGCCTCAACCACACCTAGCCTCAACCACACTTAGCCTCAACCACACCTAGCCTCAACCACACCTAGCCTCAACCACACCTAGCCTCAACCACACTTAGCCTCAACCAATCTTAGCCTCAACCACACCTAGCCTCAACCACACCTAGCCTCAACCACACTTAGCCTCAACCACACCTAGCCTCAACCACACCTAGCCTCAACCACACCTAGCCTCAACCACACTTAGCCTCAACAACACCTAGCCTCAACCACACCTAGCCTCAACCACACTTAGCCTCAACAACACCTAGCCTCAACCACACCTAGCCTTAGCATCACTAGACTTAGTCTATCTTACGAAGATCCCAACAGTAGTTTCTTAAATCTTCCTCTGATCTTACACAACCTATTTTACAATTTTAAAGTTTCGTTATGTTAAATTTGATTAGGTTAGCTGAGGTTAAGTCAGATTAGGGTAGGTTGGAGTAGGTTAAGTTAGGTGAGGCTATGCTAGGATAGGGTGGGATAGATTACGCTAGGTTAGGTTAGGTTAATATATACTTTATATCCAGGTTGGAACCCGGTCATTAATTTATTATTTAAAATACAATCAGGCTATCCATACTTCACCAAAATATAATTATTCCTGGTGCTAATCAACATTTTTGAAGATATCAACAATAATATTCTCTTGAGGATTGCTAGACCCTTCAAGGGAGGGTCTTTGACGCTGGTGAAAGGGGGTCTTTGATACTGGTGATGGGGGTCTTTGACGCTGGTGAAGGGGTCTTTGATGCTGGTGAAGGGGTCTTTGACGCTGGTGAAGGGGGTCTTTGATACTGGTGATGGGGGTCTTTGATACTGGTGATGGAGGTCTTTGATGCTGGTGATGGGGGTCTTTGATGCTGGTGAAGGGGTCTTTGATGCTGGTGAAGGGGGTCTTTGATGCTGGTGAAGGGAGTCTTTGATGCTGGTGAAGGGGGTCTTTAATGCTGGTGAAGGGGGTCTTTGATGCTGGTGAAGGGGTCTTTGATGCTGGTGAAGGGAATCTATGATGCTGGTGATGGGGTCTTTGATGCTGGTGAAGGGCCTTTGATGCTGGTGATGGGGGTCTTTGATGATGGTGAAGAGGGTCTTTGATACTGGTGAAGGGAATCTTTGATGCTGGTGAAGGGGGTCTTTGATGCTGGTGAAGGGGGTCTTTGATGCTGGTGATGGGGTCTTTGATGATGGTGAAGGGGTCTTTGATGCTGATGAAGGGGTCTTTGATGCTGGTGAAGGGAGTCTTTGATGCTGGTGAAGGGGGTCTTTGATGCTGGTGAAGGGGGTCTTTGATGCTGGTGAAAAGGGTCTTTGATGCTGGTGATGGGGTCTTTGATGATGAAGGGGTCTTTGATACTGGTGAAGGGGGTCTTTGATACTGGTGAAGGGGTCTCTGATGCTGGTGAAGGAAGTCTTTGATGCTGGTGAAGGGGGTCTTTGATGCTGGTGAAGGAAGTCTTTGATGCTGGTGAAGGAAGTCTTTGATACTGGTGAAGGAAGTCTTTGATACTGGTGATGGGGGTCTTTGATGCTGGTGAAGGGTCTCTTTGATGCTGGTGATGGGGGTCTTTGATGCTGGTGAAGGGGTCTTTGATGCTGATGAAGGGAGTCTTTGATGCTGGTGAAGGGGGTCTTTGATGCTGGTGAAGGGAGTCTTTGATGCTGGTGAAGGGGTCTTTGATGCTGTGAAAGAGGGTCTTGATGCTGGTGAAGGCACGCTTGACGCTGTAATGGACCAGTCTCTTCGTGTTGAACGGGTCTTCTACTCTGTTGTAAGGACGTCTTAATGTTGGTAGGAGGTCTATATGATTGTACTGAGCTGAAGCTGTTATAGCGTGAAGCGCCGCTCTTTGATCACTGGTGACAGGAGCTCTTATGACGCTGGTGTAAGGCACCGCTCTTACGCATGTGTCGAAGGAACGTCTTGAGCTGTTGTACAGCACGTCTTGATGCGGGTAGAGGGTCTACCGCTGGTTGATGGGAGCCCTTGATACTGGTGAGGAGGTCTTGATCAGTTTGATACGAGGCTCTTTGATGCTGTGACGGAGATCTTATGCCGTGAAGAGAGCTCTGATGCTGGTGAGAGGCAGCTACTTTGTACGAGTACCAGTTAACGCTCTGTCTGTAGAGTCTTCATCGCTGTGAAGAGCTGATGCTGTAAGGGTCTTTGATACTGGGACAGGGCTTCCTGCTGTGTAAGGAGTCTAACTATGTGAGTAAAGGGTCTTGATGCTGTGAAGGGGTCTAACTTTGATGCTGTGAGCGCTGAGTCTTTGTGAGTGAAGGGTCTTTGATGTGGTGAAGGAGTCTTATGCTAGTGAAGGGGTCTTTGATGCTGTGAAGTCTTTGATGCTGGTGAAGGTCTTTGATGCTGAAGGGTCTTTGATGTATGAGGAAGGGTCTCGGAATTCAGTCTGTTGTAGGCATTTCACTTGAAGCCGTCTGATGAGCACCTCTTCACGCGTGTAGAGCACTCGATCTAAGGCTTGTCGATGAAGCACATCTTAACGCTGTAAGAGACCTACTTAAGCTTTGATACATGAGCACTCTACTTACAGCACGTGTAGGGCAACTGTGAATCGCTGTTGTAGAGCACCGCTCTACAGCCGTTGACGAGCACATCTCAAGCTGGTACAGCATCTTCACACGTCTGTCGAGCACGCTTCACGCTGTTGTAGAGCACCACTCTACACGCTGTTGTCGAGGCACCGCTCTACACGCGTTGTACGAGCCACTTACCCGTTGTACGAGCACCGCTCTACACGCTGTTGTACGAGCACCGCTCTACACGCCGTTGTAGCGAGCACCATCTACACGCTGTTGTACGAGCACCGCTCTACACGCTGTTGTACGAGCACCGCTCTACACGCTGTTGTACGAGCACCGCTCTACACGCTGTTGTACGAGCACCGCTCTACACGCTGTTGTACGAGCACCGCTCTACACGCTGTTGTACGAGCACCGCTCTACACGCTGTTGTACGAGCACCGCTCTACACGCTGTTGTACGAGCACCGCTCTACACGCTGTTGTACGAGCACCGCTCTACACGCTGTTGTACGAGCACCGCTCTACACGCTGTTGTACGAGCACCGCTCTACACGCTGTTGTACGAGCACCACTCTACACGCTGTTGTACGAGCACCGCTCTACACGCTGTTGTACGAGCACCACTCTACACGCCGTTGTACGGGCACCACTCTACACACTGTTGTACGAGCACCACTCTACACACTGTTGTACGAGCACCACTCTACACGCTGTTGTACGAGCACCACTCTACACACTGTTGTGCGAGCACCACTCTACACGCTGTTGTACGAGCACCGCTCTACACGCTGTTGTACGAGCACCGCTCTACACGCTGTTGTACGAGCACCACTCTACACACTGTTGTACGAGCACCACTCTACACACTGTTGTGCGAGCACCACTCTACACGCTGTTGTACGAGCACCCTCTACACGCTGTTGTCGAGCACCACTCTACACCTGTTGTACGAGCACCGCTCTACACGCTGTTGTACGAGCACCCTCTACACGCTGTTGTCGAGCACTCTCTACACGCTGTTGTACGAGCACCGCTCTACACGCTGTTGTGCGAGCACCACTCTACACGCTGTTTTACGAGCACCGCTCTACACGCTGTTGTGCGAGCACCACTCTACACGCTGTTGTACGAGCACCACTCTACACACTGTTGTACGAGCACCGCTCTACACGCTGTTGTGCGAGCACCGCTCTACACGCTGTTGTGCGAGCACCACTCTACACGCTGTTGTACGAGCACCGCTCTACACACTGTTGTGCGAGCACCACTCTACAGGCTGTTGTACGAGCACCACTCTACACGCTGTTGTACGAGCACCGCTCTACACGCTGTTGTGCGAGCACCACTCTACACGCTGTTGTGCGAGCACCGCTCTACACGCTGTTGTACGAGCACCACTCTACACGCTGTTTTACGAGCACCGCTCTACACGCTGTTGTACGAGCACCACTCTACACGCTGTTTTACGAGCACTGCTCTACACGCTGTTGTGCGAGCACCGCTCTACACACTGTTGTGCGAGCACCACTCTACAGGCTGTTGTACGAGCACCGCTCTATACACTGTTGTACGAGCACCGCTCTACACACTGTTGTGCGAGCACCACTCTACACGCTGTTTTACGAGCACCGCTCTACACACTGTTGTGCGAGCACCGCTCTACACGCTGTTGTACGAGCACCACTCTACACACTGTTGTACGAGCACTGCTCTACACGCTGTTGTACGAGCACCGCTCTACACGCTGTTGTGCGAGCACCACTCTACACGCTGTTTTACGAGCACCGCTCTACACGCTGTTGTGCGAGCACCACTCTACACGCTGTTGTATGAGCACCGCTCTACACACTGTTGTGCGAGCACCACTCTACAGGCTGTTGTACGAGCACCACTCTACACACTGTTGTACGAGCACCGCTCTACACGCTGTTGTGCGAGCACCGCTCTACACGCTGTTGTGCGAGCACCACTCTACACGCTGTTGTACGAGCACCGCTCTACACACTGTTGTGCGAGCACCACTCTACAGGCTGTTGTACGAGCACCCTCTACACGCTGTTGTACGAGCACCCTCTACAGCTGTTGTGCGAGCACCCTCTACACGCTGTTGTGCGAGCACCGCTCTACACGCTGTTGTACGAGCACCACTCTACACGCTGTTTTACGAGCACCGCTCTACACGCTGTTGTACGAGCACCACTCTACACGCTGTTTTACGAGCACTGCTCTACACGCTGTTGTGCGAGCACCGCTCTACACACTGTTGTGCGAGCACCACTCTACAGGCTGTTGTACGAGCACCGCTCTATACACTGTTGTACGAGCACCGCTCTACACACTGTTGTGCGAGCACCACTCTACACGCTGTTTTACGAGCACCGCTCTACACACTGTTGTGCGAGCACCGCTCTACAGGCTGTTGTACGAGCACCACTCTACACGCTGTTTTACGAGCACCGCTGTACACGCTGTTGTACGAGCACCACTCTACACGCTGTTGTACGAGCACCGCTATTCCACTTCCTAACTACTCTATGGCTGAAGAAATGCTTCCTAACATCCGTTTGACTCATCTGAGTCTTCAGCTTCCAGTTGTGTCCCCTTGTGTCTCTGTTCCCTCTCTGGAACATCCTGTCACTATCTACCTTGTCGATTCCCCGCAGTATTTTGTATGTCGTTATCATGTCTCCCCTAACCCTTCTGTCCTCCAGTGTTGTTAGTCCTATTTCCCTCAACCTTTCTTCATATGACATTCCCCTGAGTTGTGGAACTAGCCTTGTCGCAAACCTTTGCACTTTCTCTAATTTCTTGACGTGCTTGACCAGGTGTGGGTTCCAGACTGGTGCTGCATGTTCTAGTATGGGCCTGACGTACACGGTGTACAGTGTCTTGAACGATTCCTTGTTAAGGTAACGGAACGCTAATCTTAGGTTTGCCAGTCGCCCATATGCTGCCGCAGTTATCTGGTTGATGTGTGTGTGTCTGTGTGTGTGTGTGTGTGTGTGTGTACGCATGCGTGTGCATACTTGCATGTTTTAAACCCACTGAGATATTATCCGAATAATCACCTAATGCTTTTGTTTCATCCTGGTCTTCTTGTCTCGTTACCCAGGGTATAATCCCGGACGCCTGTGACGCTGTCTCTTAACTCCCCACCTGTATTTAATCCCGGGGATTCCTGGCGTTTTATTGAAGTTCTCTGAAATACTTTTACCTAATTTTCAGGTATTGTATACAATTTGTCCGGACCAGCAATTAACGACGGGGGGTAGGGAGTAGGGGAAGGGGAGGGATGACGGGGGGGGGAGTAAAACACAGGTTATGCTGAGTTTTGTCCTAGATTCCTTCATCTAACATTTTTGGACAATGGACGATTCAATATTTTTTTTTTCGTTTAAGTGAGTTGGTGAGAGGTAACAATGGCACTGGTGCATTATTCACTCTCACAATGGCACTGGTGCATTATTCACTCTCACAATGGCACTGGTGCATTATTCACTCTCACAATGGCACTGGTGCATTATTCACTCTCTGTTTGCCAACTACCAAGATAAATAACTCATTGTTTTTAGTTAATTCTACTCTTACTAGTACTACTAGCAGTACTAATACTATTACCACTGCTACTAGCATTACTACTGCTACTAGTATTACTACTGCTAATAGTATTTCTACCACAAATGCTATTACTACTATTACCATTACTACTACTATTATTACTGCTAATGTTACATTACTAATAAAACTACTAATGCTAGTAGTAGATTCTTTGCTACTGCCGCTATTACACTACTGCTACTGCTGTCAGAGGAAGGAGGAGAGAAAGAGAGAGAGAGAGAGAGAGAGAGAGAGAGAGAGAGAGAGAGAGAGAGAGAGAGAGAGAGAGAGAGAGAGAGAGAGACTTAGTACAGAATAGTGCAGTATTTCACTTGTCAAGCAAATGTTTTAGTGTTTGTGAGGCAGCACACACTAGAGCAGCCTGGCTCCTCTCCCACACGTGTACGACTCTTTGAGCAAATATTATTATTATTATTATTATTAGTAGCAGTAGTAGTATTACTATGTAGTAAGAGTAATCTTTTCAATATTATTATCATTAAGATATCTTTATTTTCCGTGTCCAGTGAACAATGCATCAATAAGTTTTCTTTATCTAGTCTACCTGTTACTCTCTACTCTACCTCCTATTGTCTACTCTACCTATTATTTACTATACCTATTACTGTCTACTCTACCTATTATTGTCTGCCCTACCTGTAACCAGTCAAAAAATGTATTTCCGTTTTGGTGTATAAAATTTTATATATATATATATATATATATATATATATATATATATATATATATATATATATATATATATATGCTTAGAATTCGCAAGAAGAGGCGAAATATTCACAAACACTGATCTCTGGCCGAAGGAAACTCGATTAGTGTTTGTGAATATTTCGCCTGCTCTTGCGAATTCTAAGCATTGTAAAAATCTCTAGTCGGTCGATGCATGCAGTGGATGAGATGAAAAGCTGTAAGCCACCTCCCTGAAAGCTGGCTGCCTTGGATCAAAACGTCTAGCGTGAGCTGGGCGCCAAGGTATTGGTCCAGTGTGGCACGGTCAGTAAAGCACTGCGTACCTTGTTCCAAGGTTTGTAGGTTCGAGTCTCCTTCGGCCAGAGATCAATGTTTATATATATTGATTATTATTGTCTGAAAAAGGGCATAATTAGGGAAATAATCAGGTATGATTCTAGTAAGGGCAGCTCCAGTTCCTCCGATCAAGAGCCCTACAGCAGCCTCAAGTAATAGGAGTGGTTACTTCTTCCTGCAGGTGAATGAGGCGTTTGAGATCCTGAAGCGACGAACGTGCAGCAACCCCAACCAGAGGATGCCCAAGGTGGAGATCCTGAGGAACGCCATCGAGTACATCGAGTCCTTGGAGGACCTCCTTCATGGGACCCCTTCACCTGGGGCCAGCGACCCCGACCACCCCGTCGACGCCCCCTGCTCCACCTCCCACTACCTGGTCAGTAATATCTTAGTCCAACACACTGTTGTCAAGGTAGCTACCGCTTGAGTGGTAGATATGAGTTGATTGTTGTGGGTTACATCCTGGAGCGAGGACCTGGTAGAGAACATTCCCGTCCCAGTGGAAATAAGTTATATGGCTTGGCTTTCTTGGATGTGTCCTGGGTTCTTAACCATGGATACCATTTTGTGAAGTCTTCGTTGTGTATGTGTTATGAATCTATGCTTTAGTTCGTTTTTCTTCGTGCATATTGTTGTGGACAAGACTTCGATAAGTACCGGTTACTCTGACATTACTTCTTCAAAATATATGATGAGACAACAACAATAACTCCCCTGGACTCAATAACTTTTGTAGCCCAACTATATTTCCACGATACCCTTGAATAACCCCAGAAACCTTCCTGCTGCTCCTACACCTTTCTTGAAACACCTACGCTACGTACCGAAGTCCAGAATATGCATTTTGTTCCTCCTACAGTACCTCATAAAATCCAAACAATATCTGCTATCTGCTCTAATTGTGTTTGTGTGAGAACAGTGTTACAGGTTGTATGAGGACAGCGTTATAAGTTGCTTTTGTGAGGACAGTGTTGCTTTTGTGAGGACAGTGTTGCTTTTGTGAGGACAGTGTTGCTTTTGTGAGGACAGTGTTCCTTATATGAGGAGTCTCAGCATTACTAGTGTCTAGATACAAGTCTAGCAGAGAACTAAACAAGATAATACAATAAACAGAAATGACTAAACACTAGTAACACAAATCTTAACCTAATAAAAAGTAAAAATGGCTGGAAGGCGGAAGCACAGTTCCTCGGACAGGAGCTCAGAGATAAGTGAGGGTTGAGGCTCTCCTGTCTACACAGGGAAAGATAGAAAGAAGAGAAATTAGGCTGAAATAGGCAGGAATAAAACTGAAAACGCTTTTCTCAGACCTACAGATGGCGCTGGCAAGAATGTACAAGGAAGAGACTGGTAAATGTAGCCCGTATACTATCGCACCGTCAGACATACCTGAATGACATAGGAATAAAGTCAAGTAGAGACTTTTTTCCTTACAGTTATTACAAGCTCATTTTTCTAAACTGGTTTGGAAAGTGAACTTCATTTGAAACAACATAAATGTTTCCTTTAGTAGTGACAGGAGTTTAACGTCTTGTTTTAACAAGTGAGAGACGCATGTAGTGCAGTTGACTGGGTTCTTGCCAGGGTATTAATTTCCTCACATATATTGAACATAATATTCTTTATCTTCCCTCATCTGACATGAAGGTCAGTATTCTTTGGATGAGAACCCCAAATTATTTAACCTTGATAATTATTTGATCAAGAATGAGGTCCAATAATGGAAAAGAGAACTGGATTAAAAGGCAGTCCATGGTTTGACACAGAAACTTAGGAGAATATAAAGGGAGCCGGAAAGAGATTCATGCCAACTAGGAGAAATATAAATGGGAAAATAAGAAAGAACACACATGGTTCAACAGAAACTGAACAGAAGCCAAAACAAAGAGTAAATGAGCATGGAAGATAATAAAGCAAGGAGAACGTCAGAGACGAGGGAATAAAGGGGAAGAGCTAGAAACAAATATACCAGGATACGAAAGAAAGTTAGTGTCAAAAACAGAAATCAAAATAAAGCTGCTCTCCAGCCACATAAGAAGGAAAACAATAGTTAAAATAATAAGAGTGAAGAGGAGATATGGAGAACTCACAGAAGAAAGCAGAGACATAGATAAGTAAGACACAGGCAACACTTAGATGTGCTGATTCAGAAAAGTTTCGCATGTACAGCAGACTTCTTCAGTCGTGTAGAGGTGGCAAATGTGGAGACAACAGAAGCAGTGGCGAGGGACTGACCACCTCAAACTTCTTTTTCAAGACTGATGAATTGATCACATTGTGTTTACCTCACTACTGCTTCCGCTCTCTCCATATTTATCACCTCTGATAGACTGATGAAGCTGTCGTGCACGACAACCATTTCGGTATTGCATACCATTATTATATTGTATACCATTATTATATTGTATACCATTATTATATTGTATACCATTATTATATTGACAAGACAGAAAAGTATGTGAGGAACTGAACACAAGGTTCAAAGTAGAACTCACTGATCACACACACACACACACACACACATACATACAACAGGCCTAGTGTCTAATCGACATGTGCCTAGGAGAAAATGGTAACTAACACTTGTCAGGAAGACATCAGTGAGTCATGGTACGTGCCGATGTGTCAATGTGGGCGCCTGTGACGAGCGGGGTTCCACAGGGGTCAGTCCTAGGACCGGTGCTGTTTCTGGTATATGTGAACGATATGACGGAAGGAATAGACTCAGAAGAGTCCCTGTTTGCAGATGATGTGAAGTTGATGAGAAGAATTTAATCGGACGAGGACCAGGCAGAACTACAAAGGGATCTGGACAGGCTGCAAGCCTGGTCCAGCAACTGGCTCTGGAGTTCAATCCCACCAAGTGCAAAGTCATGAAGATTGGGGAAGGGCGAAGAAGACCGCAGACGGAGTACAGTCTAGAGGGCCAGTGACTACAAACCTCACTCAAGGAAAAGGATATTAGGGTGAGTATAACATCGGGCACATCTCATGAGGCGCATATCAACCAAATAACTGCTGCAGCATACGGGCGCCTAGCTAACCTAAGAATAGTATTCCGACATCTCAATAAGGAATCGTTCAGAACCCTGTACACTGTGTATGTCAGGCCTATATTGGAATATACAGCACCAGTTTGGAACCCACACCTAGCCAAGCACGTACGGAAATTAGAGAAAGTGCAAAGGTTTTCAACAAGACTAGTCCTGAAGCTAAGGGGCATATCATACATGGAGAGGTTAAGGGAAATCGACCTGACGACACTGGATGACAGGAGAGATAGGGAGAATATGATAACGACATATAAAATACTGAGAGGAATTGACAAGGTGGACAAAGACAGGATGTTCCAAAGATGGGACACAACAACAAGGGGTCACAGTTGGAAGTTGAAGACTCACATGAATCACAGGGACGTTAGGAAGTATTTCTTCAGTCACAGAGTTGTCAGAAAGTGGAATAGTCTGGGAAGTGATGTAGTGGAGGCAGGATCCATACATAGCTTTACGAAGAGGCATGATAAAGCTCATGGAGCAGAAGAGGCGGGATCGGGAGCTG